>JASFAX010001859.1:0-48466 GCA_030737875.1 Allium sativum
GTTATGGGCTCGGTTATGGGCTCGGTTATGGGCTCGGTTATGGGCTCGGTTATGGGCTCGGTTATGGGCTCGGTTATGGGCTCGGTTATGGGCTCGGTTATGGGCTCGGTTATGGGCTCGGTTATGGGCTCGGTTATGGGCTCGGTTATGGGCTCGGTTATGGGCTCGGTTATGGGCTCGGTTATGGGCTCGGTTATGGGCTCGGTTATGGGCTCGGTTATGGGCTCGGTTATGGGCTCGGTTATGGGCTCGGTTATGGGCTCGGTTATGGGCTCGGTTATGGGCTCGGTTATGGGCTCGGTTATGGGCTCGGTTATGGGCTCGGTTATGGGCTCGGTTATGGGCTCGGTTATGGGCTCGGTTATGGGCTCGGTTATGGGCTCGGTTATGGGCTCGGTTATGGGCTCGGTTATGGGCTCGGTTATGGGCTCGGTTATGGGCTCGGTTATGGGCTCGGTTATGGGCTCGGTTATGGGCTCGGTTATGGGCTCGGTTATGGGCTCGGTTATGGGCTCGGTTATGGGCTCGGTTATGGGCTCGGTTATGGGCTCGGTTATGGGCTCGGTTATGGGCTCGGTTATGGGCTCGGTTATGGGCTCGGTTATGGGCTCGGTTATGGGCTCGGTTATGGGCTCGGTTATGGGCTCGGTTATGGGCTCGGTTATGGGCTCGGTTATGGGCTCGGTTATGGGCTCGGTTATGGGCTCGGTTATGGGCTCGGTTATGGGCTCGGTTATGGGCTCGGTTATGGGCTCGGTTATGGGCTCGGTTATGGGCTCGGTTATGGGCTCGGTTATGGGCTCGGTTATGGGCTCGGTTATGGGCTCGGTTATGGGCTCGGTTATGGGCTCGGTTATGGGCTCGGTTATGGGCTCGGTTATGGGCTCGGTTATGGGCTCGGTTATGGGCTCGGTTATGGGCTCGGTTATGGGCTCGGTTATGGGCTCGGTTATGGGCTCGGTTATGGGCTCGGTTATGGGCTCGGTTATGGGCTCGGTTATGGGCTCGGTTATGGGCTCGGTTATGGGCTCGGTTATGGGCTCGGTTATGGGCTCGGTTATGGGCTCGGTTATGGGCTCGGTTATGGGCTCGGTTATGGGCTCGGTTATGGGCTCGGTTATGGGCTCGGTTATGGGCTCGGTTATGGGCTCGGTTATGGGCTCGGTTATGGGCTCGGTTATGGGCTCGGTTATGGGCTCGGTTATGGGCTCGGTTATGGGCTCGGTTATGGGCTCGGTTATGGGCTCGGTTATGGGCTCGGTTATGGGCTCGGTTATGGGCTCGGTTATGGGCTCGGTTATGGGCTCGGTTATGGGCTCGGTTATGGGCTCGGTTATGGGCTCGGTTATGGGCTCGGTTATGGGCTCGGTTATGGGCTCGGTTATGGGCTCGGTTATGGGCTCGGTTATGGGCTCGGTTATGGGCTCGGTTATGGGCTCGGTTATGGGCTCGGTTATGGGCTCGGTTATGGGCTCGGTTATGGGCTCGGTTATGGGCTCGGTTATGGGCTCGGTTATGGGCTCGGTTATGGGCTCGGTTATGGGCTCGGTTATGGGCTCGGTTATGGGCTCGGTTATGGGCTCGGTTATGGGCTCGGTTATGGGCTCGGTTATGGGCTCGGTTATGGGCTCGGTTATGGGCTCGGTTATGGGCTCGGTTATGGGCTCGGTTATGGGCTCGGTTATGGGCTCGGTTATGGGCTCGGTTATGGGCTCGGTTATGGGCTCGGTTATGGGCTCGGTTATGGGCTCGGTTATGGGCTCGGTTATGGGCTCGGTTATGGGCTCGGTTATGGGCTCGGTTATGGGCTCGGTTATGGGCTCGGTTATGGGCTCGGTTATGGGCTCGGTTATGGGCTCGGTTATGGGCTCGGTTATGGGCTCGGTTATGGGCTCGGTTATGGGCTCGGTTATGGGCTCGGTTATGGGCTCGGTTATGGGCTCGGTTATGGGCTCGGTTATGGGCTCGGTTATGGGCTCGGTTATGGGCTCGGTTATGGGCTCGGTTATGGGCTCGGTTATGGGCTCGGTTATGGGCTCGGTTATGGGCTCGGTTATGGGCTCGGTTATGGGCTCGGTTATGGGCTCGGTTATGGGCTCGGTTATGGGCTCGGTTATGGGCTCGGTTATGGGCTCGGTTATGGGCTCGGTTATGGGCTCGGTTATGGGCTCGGTTATGGGCTCGGTTATGGGCTCGGTTATGGGCTCGGTTATGGGCTCGGTTATGGGCTCGGTTATGGGCTCGGTTATGGGCTCGGTTATGGGCTCGGTTATGGGCTCGGTTATGGGCTCGGTTATGGGCTCGGTTATGGGCTCGGTTATGGGCTCGGTTATGGGCTCGGTTATGGGCTCGGTTATGGGCTCGGTTATGGGCTCGGTTATGGGCTCGGTTATGGGCTCGGTTATGGGCTCGGTTATGGGCTCGGTTATGGGCTCGGTTATGGGCTCGGTTATGGGCTCGGTTATGGGCTCGGTTATGGGCTCGGTTATGGGCTCGGTTATGGGCTCGGTTATGGGCTCGGTTATGGGCTCGGTTATGGGCTCGGTTATGGGCTCGGTTATGGGCTCGGTTATGGGCTCGGTTATGGGCTCGGTTATGGGCTCGGTTATGGGCTCGGTTATGGGCTCGGTTATGGGCTCGGTTATGGGCTCGGTTATGGGCTCGGTTATGGGCTCGGTTATGGGCTCGGTTATGGGCTCGGTTATGGGCTCGGTTATGGGCTCGGTTATGGGCTCGGTTATGGGCTCGGTTATGGGCTCGGTTATGGGCTCGGTTATGGGCTCGGTTATGGGCTCGGTTATGGGCTCGGTTATGGGCTCGGTTATGGGCTCGGTTATGGGCTCGGTTATGGGCTCGGTTATGGGCTCGGTTATGGGCTCGGTTATGGGCTCGGTTATGGGCTCGGTTATGGGCTCGGTTATGGGCTCGGTTATGGGCTCGGTTATGGGCTCGGTTATGGGCTCGGTTATGGGCTCGGTTATGGGCTCGGTTATGGGCTCGGTTATGGGCTCGGTTATGGGCTCGGTTATGGGCTCGGTTATGGGCTCGGTTATGGGCTCGGTTATGGGCTCGGTTATGGGCTCGGTTATGGGCTCGGTTATGGGCTCGGTTATGGGCTCGGTTATGGGCTCGGTTATGGGCTCGGTTATGGGCTCGGTTATGGGCTCGGTTATGGGCTCGGTTATGGGCTCGGTTATGGGCTCGGTTATGGGCTCGGTTATGGGCTCGGTTATGGGCTCGGTTATGGGCTCGGTTATGGGCTCGGTTATGGGCTCGGTTATGGGCTCGGTTATGGGCTCGGTTATGGGCTCGGTTATGGGCTCGGTTATGGGCTCGGTTATGGGCTCGGTTATGGGCTCGGTTATGGGCTCGGTTATGGGCTCGGTTATGGGCTCGGTTATGGGCTCGGTTATGGGCTCGGTTATGGGCTCGGTTATGGGCTCGGTTATGGGCTCGGTTATGGGCTCGGTTATGGGCTCGGTTATGGGCTCGGTTATGGGCTCGGTTATGGGCTCGGTTATGGGCTCGGTTATGGGCTCGGTTATGGGCTCGGTTATGGGCTCGGTTATGGGCTCGGTTATGGGCTCGGTTATGGGCTCGGTTATGGGCTCGGTTATGGGCTCGGTTATGGGCTCGGTTATGGGCTCGGTTATGGGCTCGGTTATGGGCTCGGTTATGGGCTCGGTTATGGGCTCGGTTATGGGCTCGGTTATGGGCTCGGTTATGGGCTCGGTTATGGGCTCGGTTATGGGCTCGGTTATGGGCTCGGTTATGGGCTCGGTTATGGGCTCGGTTATGGGCTCGGTTATGGGCTCGGTTATGGGCTCGGTTATGGGCTCGGTTATGGGCTCGGTTATGGGCTCGGTTATGGGCTCGGTTATGGGCTCGGTTATGGGCTCGGTTATGGGCTCGGTTATGGGCTCGGTTATGGGCTCGGTTATGGGCTCGGTTATGGGCTCGGTTATGGGCTCGGTTATGGGCTCGGTTATGGGCTCGGTTATGGGCTCGGTTATGGGCTCGGTTATGGGCTCGGTTATGGGCTCGGTTATGGGCTCGGTTATGGGCTCGGTTATGGGCTCGGTTATGGGCTCGGTTATGGGCTCGGTTATGGGCTCGGTTATGGGCTCGGTTATGGGCTCGGTTATGGGCTCGGTTATGGGCTCGGTTATGGGCTCGGTTATGGGCTCGGTTATGGGCTCGGTTATGGGCTCGGTTATGGGCTCGGTTATGGGCTCGGTTATGGGCTCGGTTATGGGCTCGGTTATGGGCTCGGTTATGGGCTCGGTTATGGGCTCGGTTATGGGCTCGGTTATGGGCTCGGTTATGGGCTCGGTTATGGGCTCGGTTATGGGCTCGGTTATGGGCTCGGTTATGGGCTCGGTTATGGGCTCGGTTATGGGCTCGGTTATGGGCTCGGTTATGGGCTCGGTTATGGGCTCGGTTATGGGCTCGGTTATGGGCTCGGTTATGGGCTCGGTTATGGGCTCGGTTATGGGCTCGGTTATGGGCTCGGTTATGGGCTCGGTTATGGGCTCGGTTATGGGCTCGGTTATGGGCTCGGTTATGGGCTCGGTTATGGGCTCGGTTATGGGCTCGGTTATGGGCTCGGTTATGGGCTCGGTTATGGGCTCGGTTATGGGCT
Source organism: Allium sativum (assembly GCA_030737875.1). Lineage (NCBI taxonomy): Eukaryota > Viridiplantae > Streptophyta > Magnoliopsida > Asparagales > Amaryllidaceae > Allium > Allium sativum. The sequence goes on from JASFAX010001859.1 coordinate 4,643, forward strand.
CGGTTATGGGCTCGGTTATGGGCTCGGTTATGGGCTCGGTTATGGGCTCGGTTATGGGCTCGGTTATGGGCTCGGTTATGGGCTCGGTTATGGGCTCGGTTATGGGCTCGGTTATGGGCTCGGTTATGGGCTCGGTTATGGGCTCGGTTATGGGCTCGGTTATGGGCTCGGTTATGGGCTCGGTTATGGGCTCGGTTATGGGCTCGGTTATGGGCTCGGTTATGGGCTCGGTTATGGGCTCGGTTATGGGCTCGGTTATGGGCTCGGTTATGGGCTCGGTTATGGGCTCGGTTATGGGCTCGGTTATGGGCTCGGTTATGGGCTCGGTTATGGGCTCGGTTATGGGCTCGGTTATGGGCTCGGTTATGGGCTCGGTTATGGGCTCGGTTATGGGCTCGGTTATGGGCTCGGTTATGGGCTCGGTTATGGGCTCGGTTATGGGCTCGGTTATGGGCTCGGTTATGGGCTCGGTTATGGGCTCGGTTATGGGCTCGGTTATGGGCTCGGTTATGGGCTCGGTTATGGGCTCGGTTATGGGCTCGGTTATGGGCTCGGTTATGGGCTCGGTTATGGGCTCGGTTATGGGCTCGGTTATGGGCTCGGTTATGGGCTCGGTTATGGGCTCGGTTATGGGCTCGGTTATGGGCTCGGTTATGGGCTCGGTTATGGGCTCGGTTATGGGCTCGGTTATGGGCTCGGTTATGGGCTCGGTTATGGGCTCGGTTATGGGCTCGGTTATGGGCTCGGTTATGGGCTCGGTTATGGGCTCGGTTATGGGCTCGGTTATGGGCTCGGTTATGGGCTCGGTTATGGGCTCGGTTATGGGCTCGGTTATGGGCTCGGTTATGGGCTCGGTTATGGGCTCGGTTATGGGCTCGGTTATGGGCTCGGTTATGGGCTCGGTTATGGGCTCGGTTATGGGCTCGGTTATGGGCTCGGTTATGGGCTCGGTTATGGGCTCGGTTATGGGCTCGGTTATGGGCTCGGTTATGGGCTCGGTTATGGGCTCGGTTATGGGCTCGGTTATGGGCTCGGTTATGGGCTCGGTTATGGGCTCGGTTATGGGCTCGGTTATGGGCTCGGTTATGGGCTCGGTTATGGGCTCGGTTATGGGCTCGGTTATGGGCTCGGTTATGGGCTCGGTTATGGGCTCGGTTATGGGCTCGGTTATGGGCTCGGTTATGGGCTCGGTTATGGGCTCGGTTATGGGCTCGGTTATGGGCTCGGTTATGGGCTCGGTTATGGGCTCGGTTATGGGCTCGGTTATGGGCTCGGTTATGGGCTCGGTTATGGGCTCGGTTATGGGCTCGGTTATGGGCTCGGTTATGGGCTCGGTTATGGGCTCGGTTATGGGCTCGGTTATGGGCTCGGTTATGGGCTCGGTTATGGGCTCGGTTATGGGCTCGGTTATGGGCTCGGTTATGGGCTCGGTTATGGGCTCGGTTATGGGCTCGGTTATGGGCTCGGTTATGGGCTCGGTTATGGGCTCGGTTATGGGCTCGGTTATGGGCTCGGTTATGGGCTCGGTTATGGGCTCGGTTATGGGCTCGGTTATGGGCTCGGTTATGGGCTCGGTTATGGGCTCGGTTATGGGCTCGGTTATGGGCTCGGTTATGGGGCTCGGTTATGGGCTCGGTTATGGGCTCGGTTATGGGCTCGGTTATGGGCTCGGTTATGGGCTCGGTTATGGGCTCGGTTATGGGCTCGGTTATGGGCTCGGTTATGGGCTCGGTTATGGGCTCGGTTATGGGCTCGGTTATGGGCTCGGTTATGGGCTCGGTTATGGGCTCGGTTATGGGCTCGGTTATGGGCTCGGTTATGGGCTCGGTTATGGGCTCGGTTATGGGCTCGGTTATGGGCTCGGTTATGGGCTCGGTTATGGGCTCGGTTATGGGCTCGGTTATGGGCTCGGTTATGGGCTCGGTTATGGGCTCGGTTATGGGCTCGGTTATGGGCTCGGTTATGGGCTCGGTTATGGGCTCGGTTATGGGCTCGGTTATGGGCTCGGTTATGGGCTCGGTTATGGGCTCGGTTATGGGCTCGGTTATGGGCTCGGTTATGGGCTCGGTTATGGGCTCGGTTATGGGCTCGGTTATGGGCTCGGTTATGGGCTCGGTTATGGGCTCGGTTATGGGCTCGGTTATGGGCTCGGTTATGGGCTCGGTTATGGGCTCGGTTATGGGCTCGGTTATGGGCTCGGTTATGGGCTCGGTTATGGGCTCGGTTATGGGCTCGGTTATGGGCTCGGTTATGGGCTCGGTTATGGGCTCGGTTATGGGCTCGGTTATGGGCTCGGTTATGGGCTCGGTTATGGGCTCGGTTATGGGCTCGGTTATGGGCTCGGTTATGGGCTCGGTTATGGGCTCGGTTATGGGCTCGGTTATGGGCTCGGTTATGGGCTCGGTTATGGGCTCGGTTATGGGCTCGGTTATGGGCTCGGTTATGGGCTCGGTTATGGGCTCGGTTATGGGCTCGGTTATGGGCTCGGTTATGGGCTCGGTTATGGGCTCGGTTATGGGCTCGGTTATGGGCTCGGTTATGGGCTCGGTTATGGGCTCGGTTATGGGCTCGGTTATGGGCTCGGTTATGGGCTCGGTTATGGGCTCGGTTATGGGCTCGGTTATGGGCTCGGTTATGGGCTCGGTTATGGGCTCGGTTATGGGCTCGGTTATGGGCTCGGTTATGGGCTCGGTTATGGGCTCGGTTATGGGCTCGGTTATGGGCTCGGTTATGGGCTCGGTTATGGGCTCGGTTATGGGCTCGGTTATGGGCTCGGTTATGGGCTCGGTTATGGGCTCGGTTATGGGCTCGGTTATGGGCTCGGTTATGGGCTCGGTTATGGGCTCGGTTATGGGCTCGGTTATGGGCTCGGTTATGGGCTCGGTTATGGGCTCGGTTATGGGCTCGGTTATGGGCTCGGTTATGGGCTCGGTTATGGGCTCGGTTATGGGCTCGGTTATGGGCTCGGTTATGGGCTCGGTTATGGGCTCGGTTATGGGCTCGGTTATGGGCTCGGTTATGGGCTCGGTTATGGGCTCGGTTATGGGCTCGGTTATGGGCTCGGTTATGGGCTCGGTTATGGGCTCGGTTATGGGCTCGGTTATGGGCTCGGTTATGGGCTCGGTTATGGGCTCGGTTATGGGCTCGGTTATGGGCTCGGTTATGGGCTCGGTTATGGGCTCGGTTATGGGCTCGGTTATGGGCTCGGTTATGGGCTCGGTTATGGGCTCGGTTATGGGCTCGGTTATGGGCTCGGTTATGGGCTCGGTTATGGGCTCGGTTATGGGCTCGGTTATGGGCTCGGTTATGGGCTCGGTTATGGGCTCGGTTATGGGCTCGGTTATGGGCTCGGTTATGGGCTCGGTTATGGGCTCGGTTATGGGCTCGGTTATGGGCTCGGTTATGGGCTCGGTTATGGGCTCGGTTATGGGCTCGGTTATGGGCTCGGTTATGGGCTCGGTTATGGGCTCGGTTATGGGCTCGGTTATGGGCTCGGTTATGGGCTCGGTTATGGGCTCGGTTATGGGCTCGGTTATGGGCTCGGTTATGGGCTCGGTTATGGGCTCGGTTATGGGCTCGGTTATGGGCTCGGTTATGGGCTCGGTTATGGGCTCGGTTATGGGCTCGGTTATGGGCTCGGTTATGGGCTCGGTTATGGGCTCGGTTATGGGCTCGGTTATGGGCTCGGTTATGGGCTCGGTTATGGGCTCGGTTATGGGCTCGGTTATGGGCTCGGTTATGGGCTCGGTTATGGGCTCGGTTATGGGCTCGGTTATGGGCTCGGTTATGGGCTCGGTTATGGGCTCGGTTATGGGCTCGGTTATGGGCTCGGTTATGGGCTCGGTTATGGGCTCGGTTATGGGCTCGGTTATGGGCTCGGTTATGGGCTCGGTTATGGGCTCGGTTATGGGCTCGGTTATGGGCTCGGTTATGGGCTCGGTTATGGGCTCGGTTATGGGCTCGGTTATGGGCTCGGTTATGGGCTCGGTTATGGGCTCGGTTATGGGCTCGGTTATGGGCTCGGTTATGGGCTCGGTTATGGGCTCGGTTATGGGCTCGGTTATGGGCTCGGTTATGGGCTCGGTTATGGGCTCGGTTATGGGCTCGGTTATGGGCTCGGTTATGGGCTCGGTTATGGGCTCGGTTATGGGCTCGGTTATGGGCTCGGTTATGGGCTCGGTTATGGGCTCGGTTATGGGCTCGGTTATGGGCTCGGTTATGGGCTCGGTTATGGGCTCGGTTATGGGCTCGGTTATGGGCTCGGTTATGGGCTCGGTTATGGGCTCGGTTATGGGCTCGGTTATGGGCTCGGTTATGGGCTCGGTTATGGGCTCGGTTATGGGCTCGGTTATGGGCTCGGTTATGGGCTCGGTTATGGGCTCGGTTATGGGCTCGGTTATGGGCTCGGTTATGGGCTCGGTTATGGGCTCGGTTATGGGCTCGGTTATGGGCTCGGTTATGGGCTCGGTTATGGGCTCGGTTATGGGCTCGGTTATGGGCTCGGTTATGGGCTCGGTTATGGGCTCGGTTATGGGCTCGGTTATGGGCTCGGTTATGGGCTCGGTTATGGGCTCGGTTATGGGCTCGGTTATGGGCTCGGTTATGGGCTCGGTTATGGGCTCGGTTATGGGCTCGGTTATGGGCTCGGTTATGGGCTCGGTTATGGGCTCGGTTATGGGCTCGGTTATGGGCTCGGTTATGGGCTCGGTTATGGGCTCGGTTATGGGCTCGGTTATGGGCTCGGTTATGGGCTCGGTTATGGGCTCGGTTATGGGCTCGGTTATGGGCTCGGTTATGGGCTCGGTTATGGGCTCGGTTATGGGCTCGGTTATGGGCTCGGTTATGGGCTCGGTTATGGGCTCGGTTATGGGCTCGGTTATGGGCTCGGTTATGGGCTCGGTTATGGGCTCGGTTATGGGCTCGGTTATGGGCTCGGTTATGGGCTCGGTTATGGGCTCGGTTATGGGCTCGGTTATGGGCTCGGTTATGGGCTCGGTTATGGGCTCGGTTATGGGCTCGGTTATGGGCTCGGTTATGGGCTCGGTTATGGGCTCGGTTATGGGCTCGGTTATGGGCTCGGTTATGGGCTCGGTTATGGGCTCGGTTATGGGCTCGGTTATGGGCTCGGTTATGGGCTCGGTTATGGGCTCGGTTATGGGCTCGGTTATGGGCTCGGTTATGGGCTCGGTTATGGGCTCGGTTATGGGCTCGGTTATGGGCTCGGTTATGGGCTCGGTTATGGGCTCGGTTATGGGCTCGGTTATGGGCTCGGTTATGGGCTCGGTTATGGGCTCGGTTATGGGCTCGGTTATGGGCTCGGTTATGGGCTCGGTTATGGGCTCGGTTATGGGCTCGGTTATGGGCTCGGTTATGGGCTCGGTTATGGGCTCGGTTATGGGCTCGGTTATGGGCTCGGTTATGGGCTCGGTTATGGGCTCGGTTATGGGCTCGGTTATGGGCTCGGTTATGGGCTCGGTTATGGGCTCGGTTATGGGCTCGGTTATGGGCTCGGTTATGGGCTCGGTTATGGGCTCGGTTATGGGCTCGGTTATGGGCTCGGTTATGGGCTCGGTTATGGGCTCGGTTATGGGCTCGGTTATGGGCTCGGTTATGGGCTCGGTTATGGGCTCGGTTATGGGCTCGGTTATGGGCTCGGTTATGGGCTCGGTTATGGGCTCGGTTATGGGCTCGGTTATGGGCTCGGTTATGGGCTCGGTTATGGGCTCGGTTATGGGCTCGGTTATGGGCTCGGTTATGGGCTCGGTTATGGGCTCGGTTATGGGCTCGGTTATGGGCTCGGTTATGGGCTCGGTTATGGGCTCGGTTATGGGCTCGGTTATGGGCTCGGTTATGGGCTCGGTTATGGGCTCGGTTATGGGCTCGGTTATGGGCTCGGTTATGGGCTCGGTTATGGGCTCGGTTATGGGCTCGGTTATGGGCTCGGTTATGGGCTCGGTTATGGGCTCGGTTATGGGCTCGGTTATGGGCTCGGTTATGGGCTCGGTTATGGGCTCGGTTATGGGCTCGGTTATGGGCTCGGTTATGGGCTCGGTTATGGGCTCGGTTATGGGCTCGGTTATGGGCTCGGTTATGGGCTCGGTTATGGGCTCGGTTATGGGCTCGGTTATGGGCTCGGTTATGGGCTCGGTTATGGGCTCGGTTATGGGCTCGGTTATGGGCTCGGTTATGGGCTCGGTTATGGGCTCGGTTATGGGCTCGGTTATGGGCTCGGTTATGGGCTCGGTTATGGGCTCGGTTATGGGCTCGGTTATGGGCTCGGTTATGGGCTCGGTTATGGGCTCGGTTATGGGCTCGGTTATGGGCTCGGTTATGGGCTCGGTTATGGGCTCGGTTATGGGCTCGGTTATGGGCTCGGTTATGGGCTCGGTTATGGGCTCGGTTATGGGCTCGGTTATGGGCTCGGTTATGGGCTCGGTTATGGGCTCGGTTATGGGCTCGGTTATGGGCTCGGTTATGGGCTCGGTTATGGGCTCGGTTATGGGCTCGGTTATGGGCTCGGTTATGGGCTCGGTTATGGGCTCGGTTATGGGCTCGGTTATGGGCTCGGTTATGGGCTCGGTTATGGGCTCGGTTATGGGCTCGGTTATGGGCTCGGTTATGGGCTCGGTTATGGGCTCGGTTATGGGCTCGGTTATGGGCTCGGTTATGGGCTCGGTTATGGGCTCGGTTATGGGCTCGGTTATGGGCTCGGTTATGGGCTCGGTTATGGGCTCGGTTATGGGCTCGGTTATGGGCTCGGTTATGGGCTCGGTTATGGGCTCGGTTATGGGCTCGGTTATGGGCTCGGTTATGGGCTCGGTTATGGGCTCGGTTATGGGCTCGGTTATGGGCTCGGTTATGGGCTCGGTTATGGGCTCGGTTATGGGCTCGGTTATGGGCTCGGTTATGGGCTCGGTTATGGGCTCGGTTATGGGCTCGGTTATGGGCTCGGTTATGGGCTCGGTTATGGGCTCGGTTATGGGCTCGGTTATGGGCTCGGTTATGGGCTCGGTTATGGGCTCGGTTATGGGCTCGGTTATGGGCTCGGTTATGGGCTCGGTTATGGGCTCGGTTATGGGCTCGGTTATGGGCTCGGTTATGGGCTCGGTTATGGGCTCGGTATGGGCTCGGTTATGGGCTCGGTTATGGGCTCGGTTATGGGCTCGGTTATGGGCTCGGTTATGGGCTCGGTTATGGGCTCGGTTATGGGCTCGGTTATGGGCTCGGTTATGGGCTCGGTTATGGGCTCGGTTATGGGCTCGGTTATGGGCTCGGTTATGGGCTCGGTTATGGGCTCGGTTATGGGCTCGGTTATGGGCTCGGTTATGGGCTCGGTTATGGGCTCGGTTATGGGCTCGGTTATGGGCTCGGTTATGGGCTCGGTTATGGGCTCGGTTATGGGCTCGGTTATGGGCTCGGTTATGGGCTCGGTTATGGGCTCGGTTATGGGCTCGGTTATGGGCTCGGTTATGGGCTCGGTTATGGGCTCGGTTATGGGCTCGGTTATGGGCTCGGTTATGGGCTCGGTTATGGGCTCGGTTATGGGCTCGGTTATGGGCTCGGTTATGGGCTCGGTTATGGGCTCGGTTATGGGCTCGGTTATGGGCTCGGTTATGGGCTCGGTTATGGGCTCGGTTATGGGCTCGGTTATGGGCTCGGTTATGGGCTCGGTTATGGGCTCGGTTATGGGCTCGGTTATGGGCTCGGTTATGGGCTCGGTTATGGGCTCGGTTATGGGCTCGGTTATGGGCTCGGTTATGGGCTCGGTTATGGGCTCGGTTATGGGCTCGGTTATGGGCTCGGTTATGGGCTCGGTTATGGGCTCGGTTATGGGCTCGGTTATGGGCTCGGTTATGGGCTCGGTTATGGGCTCGGTTATGGGCTCGGTTATGGGCTCGGTTATGGGCTCGGTTATGGGCTCGGTTATGGGCTCGGTTATGGGCTCGGTTATGGGCTCGGTTATGGGCTCGGTTATGGGCTCGGTTATGGGCTCGGTTATGGGCTCGGTTATGGGCTCGGTTATGGGCTCGGTTATGGGCTCGGTTATGGGCTCGGTTATGGGCTCGGTTATGGGCTCGGTTATGGGCTCGGTTATGGGCTCGGTTATGGGCTCGGTTATGGGCTCGGTTATGGGCTCGGTTATGGGCTCGGTTATGGGCTCGGTTATGGGCTCGGTTATGGGCTCGGTTATGGGCTCGGTTATGGGCTCGGTTATGGGCTCGGTTATGGGCTCGGTTATGGGCTCGGTTATGGGCTCGGTTATGGGCTCGGTTATGGGCTCGGTTATGGGCTCGGTTATGGGCTCGGTTATGGGCTCGGTTATGGGCTCGGTTATGGGCTCGGTTATGGGCTCGGTTATGGGCTCGGTTATGGGCTCGGTTATGGGCTCGGTTATGGGCTCGGTTATGGGCTCGGTTATGGGCTCGGTTATGGGCTCGGTTATGGGCTCGGTTATGGGCTCGGTTATGGGCTCGGTTATGGGCTCGGTTATGGGCTCGGTTATGGGCTCGGTTATGGGCTCGGTTATGGGCTCGGTTATGGGCTCGGTTATGGGCTCGGTTATGGGCTCGGTTATGGGCTCGGTTATGGGCTCGGTTATGGGCTCGGTTATGGGCTCGGTTATGGGCTCGGTTATGGGCTCGGTTATGGGCTCGGTTATGGGCTCGGTTATGGGCTCGGTTATGGGCTCGGTTATGGGCTCGGTTATGGGCTCGGTTATGGGCTCGGTTATGGGCTCGGTTATGGGCTCGGTTATGGGCTCGGTTATGGGCTCGGTTATGGGCTCGGTTATGGGCTCGGTTATGGGCTCGGTTATGGGCTCGGTTATGGGCTCGGTTATGGGCTCGGTTATGGGCTCGGTTATGGGCTCGGTTATGGGCTCGGTTATGGGCTCGGTTATGGGCTCGGTTATGGGCTCGGTTATGGGCTCGGTTATGGGCTCGGTTATGGGCTCGGTTATGGGCTCGGTTATGGGCTCGGTTATGGGCTCGGTTATGGGCTCGGTTATGGGCTCGGTTATGGGCTCGGTTATGGGCTCGGTTATGGGCTCGGTTATGGGCTCGGTTATGGGCTCGGTTATGGGCTCGGTTATGGGCTCGGTTATGGGCTCGGTTATGGGCTCGGTTATGGGCTCGGTTATGGGCTCGGTTATGGGCTCGGTTATGGTTATGGGCTCGGTTATGGGCTCGGTTATGGGCTCGGTTATGGGCTCGGTTATGGGCTCGGTTATGGGCTCGGTTATGGGCTCGGTTATGGGCTCGGTTATGGGCTCGGTTATGGGCTCGGTTATGGGCTCGGTTATGGGCTCGGTTATGGGCTCGGTTATGGGCTCGGTTATGGGCTCGGTTATGGGCTCGGTTATGGGCTCGGTTATGGGCTCGGTTATGGGCTCGGTTATGGGCTCGGTTATGGGCTCGGTTATGGGCTCGGTTATGGGCTCGGTTATGGGCTCGGTTATGGGCTCGGTTATGGGCTCGGTTATGGGCTCGGTTATGGGCTCGGTTATGGGCTCGGTTATGGGCTCGGTTATGGGCTCGGTTATGGGCTCGGTTATGGGCTCGGTTATGGGCTCGGTTATGGGCTCGGTTATGGGCTCGGTTATGGGCTCGGTTATGGGCTCGGTTATGGGCTCGGTTATGGGCTCGGTTATGGGCTCGGTTATGGGCTCGGTTATGGGCTCGGTTATGGGCTCGGTTATGGGCTCGGTTATGGGCTCGGTTATGGGCTCGGTTATGGGCTCGGTTATGGGCTCGGTTATGGGCTCGGTTATGGGCTCGGTTATGGGCTCGGTTATGGGCTCGGTTATGGGCTCGGTTATGGGCTCGGTTATGGGCTCGGTTATGGGCTCGGTTATGGGCTCGGTTATGGGCTCGGTTATGGGCTCGGTTATGGGCTCGGTTATGGGCTCGGTTATGGGCTCGGTTATGGGCTCGGTTATGGGCTCGGTTATGGGCTCGGTTATGGGCTCGGTTATGGGCTCGGTTATGGGCTCGGTTATGGGCTCGGTTATGGGCTCGGTTATGGGCTCGGTTATGGGCTCGGTTATGGGCTCGGTTATGGGCTCGGTTATGGGCTCGGTTATGGGCTCGGTTATGGGCTCGGTTATGGGCTCGGTTATGGGCTCGGTTATGGGCTCGGTTATGGGCTCGGTTATGGGCTCGGTTATGGGCTCGGTTATGGGCTCGGTTATGGGCTCGGTTATGGGCTCGGTTATGGGCTCGGTTATGGGCTCGGTTATGGGCTCGGTTATGGGCTCGGTTATGGGCTCGGTTATGGGCTCGGTTATGGGCTCGGTTATGGGCTCGGTTATGGGCTCGGTTATGGGCTCGGTTATGGGCTCGGTTATGGGCTCGGTTATGGGCTCGGTTATGGGCTCGGTTATGGGCTCGGTTATGGGCTCGGTTATGGGCTCGGTTATGGGCTCGGTTATGGGCTCGGTTATGGGCTCGGTTATGGGCTCGGTTATGGGCTCGGTTATGGGCTCGGTTATGGGCTCGGTTATGGGCTCGGTTATGGGCTCGGTTATGGGCTCGGTTATGGGCTCGGTTATGGGCTCGGTTATGGGCTCGGTTATGGGCTCGGTTATGGGCTCGGTTATGGGCTCGGTTATGGGCTCGGTTATGGGCTCGGTTATGGGCTCGGTTATGGGCTCGGTTATGGGCTCGGTTATGGGCTCGGTTATGGGCTCGGTTATGGGCTCGGTTATGGGCTCGGTTATGGGCTCGGTTATGGGCTCGGTTATGGGCTCGGTTATGGGCTCGGTTATGGGCTCGGTTATGGGCTCGGTTATGGGCTCGGTTATGGGCTCGGTTATGGGCTCGGTTATGGGCTCGGTTATGGGCTCGGTTATGGGCTCGGTTATGGGCTCGGTTATGGGCTCGGTTATGGGCTCGGTTATGGGCTCGGTTATGGGCTCGGTTATGGGCTCGGTTATGGGCTCGGTTATGGGCTCGGTTATGGGCTCGGTTATGGGCTCGGTTATGGGCTCGGTTATGGGCTCGGTTATGGGCTCGGTTATGGGCTCGGTTATGGGCTCGGTTATGGGCTCGGTTATGGGCTCGGTTATGGGCTCGGTTATGGGCTCGGTTATGGGCTCGGTTATGGGCTCGGTTATGGGCTCGGTTATGGGCTCGGTTATGGGCTCGGTTATGGGCTCGGTTATGGGCTCGGTTATGGGCTCGGTTATGGGCTCGGTTATGGGCTCGGTTATGGGCTCGGTTATGGGCTCGGTTATGGGCTCGGTTATGGGCTCGGTTATGGGCTCGGTTATGGGCTCGGTTATGGGCTCGGTTATGGGCTCGGTTATGGGCTCGGTTATGGGCTCGGTTATGGGCTCGGTTATGGGCTCGGTTATGGGCTCGGTTATGGGCTCGGTTATGGGCTCGGTTATGGGCTCGGTTATGGGCTCGGTTATGGGCTCGGTTATGGGCTCGGTTATGGGCTCGGTTATGGGCTCGGTTATGGGCTCGGTTATGGGCTCGGTTATGGGCTCGGTTATGGGCTCGGTTATGGGCTCGGTTATGGGCTCGGTTATGGGCTCGGTTATGGGCTCGGTTATGGGCTCGGTTATGGGCTCGGTTATGGGCTCGGTTATGGGCTCGGTTATGGGCTCGGTTATGGGCTCGGTTATGGGCTCGGTTATGGGCTCGGTTATGGGCTCGGTTATGGGCTCGGTTATGGGCTCGGTTATGGGCTCGGTTATGGGCTCGGTTATGGGCTCGGTTATGGGCTCGGTTATGGGCTCGGTTATGGGCTCGGTTATGGGCTCGGTTATGGGCTCGGTTATGGGCTCGGTTATGGGCTCGGTTATGGGCTCGGTTATGGGCTCGGTTATGGGCTCGGTTATGGGCTCGGTTATGGGCTCGGTTATGGGCTCGGTTATGGGCTCGGTTATGGGCTCGGTTATGGGCTCGGTTATGGGCTCGGTTATGGGCTCGGTTATGGGCTCGGTTATGGGCTCGGTTATGGGCTCGGTTATGGGCTCGGTTATGGGCTCGGTTATGGGCTCGGTTATGGGCTCGGTTATGGGCTCGGTTATGGGCTCGGTTATGGGCTCGGTTATGGGCTCGGTTATGGGCTCGGTTATGGGCTCGGTTATGGGCTCGGTTATGGGCTCGGTTATGGGCTCGGTTATGGGCTCGGTTATGGGCTCGGTTATGGGCTCGGTTATGGGCTCGGTTATGGGCTCGGTTATGGGCTCGGTTATGGGCTCGGTTATGGGCTCGGTTATGGGCTCGGTTATGGGCTCGGTTATGGGCTCGGTTATGGGCTCGGTTATGGGCTCGGTTATGGGCTCGGTTATGGGCTCGGTTATGGGCTCGGTTATGGGCTCGGTTATGGGCTCGGTTATGGGCTCGGTTATGGGCTCGGTTATGGGCTCGGTTATGGGCTCGGTTATGGGCTCGGTTATGGGCTCGGTTATGGGCTCGGTTATGGGCTCGGTTATGGGCTCGGTTATGGGCTCGGTTATGGGCTCGGTTATGGGCTCGGTTATGGGCTCGGTTATGGGCTCGGTTATGGGCTCGGTTATGGGCTCGGTTATGGGCTCGGTTATGGGCTCGGTTATGGGCTCGGTTATGGGCTCGGTTATGGGCTCGGTTATGGGCTCGGTTATGGGCTCGGTTATGGGCTCGGTTATGGGCTCGGTTATGGGCTCGGTTATGGGCTCGGTTATGGGCTCGGTTATGGGCTCGGTTATGGGCTCGGTTATGGGCTCGGTTATGGGCTCGGTTATGGGCTCGGTTATGGGCTCGGTTATGGGCTCGGTTATGGGCTCGGTTATGGGCTCGGTTATGGGCTCGGTTATGGGCTCGGTTATGGGCTCGGTTATGGGCTCGGTTATGGGCTCGGTTATGGGCTCGGTTATGGGCTCGGTTATGGGCTCGGTTATGGGCTCGGTTATGGGCTCGGTTATGGGCTCGGTTATGGGCTCGGTTATGGGCTCGGTTATGGGCTCGGTTATGGGCTCGGTTATGGGCTCGGTTATGGGCTCGGTTATGGGCTCGGTTATGGGCTCGGTTATGGGCTCGGTTATGGGCTCGGTTATGGGCTCGGTTATGGGCTCGGTTATGGGCTCGGTTATGGGCTCGGTTATGGGCTCGGTTATGGGCTCGGTTATGGGCTCGGTTATGGGCTCGGTTATGGGCTCGGTTATGGGCTCGGTTATGGGCTCGGTTATGGGCTCGGTTATGGGCTCGGTTATGGGCTCGGTTATGGGCTCGGTTATGGGCTCGGTTATGGGCTCGGTTATGGGCTCGGTTATGGGCTCGGTTATGGGCTCGGTTATGGGCTCGGTTATGGGCTCGGTTATGGGCTCGGTTATGGGCTCGGTTATGGGCTCGGTTATGGGCTCGGTTATGGGCTCGGTTATGGGCTCGGTTATGGGCTCGGTTATGGGCTCGGTTATGGGCTCGGTTATGGGCTCGGTTATGGGCTCGGTTATGGGCTCGGTTATGGGCTCGGTTATGGGCTCGGTTATGGGCTCGGTTATGGGCTCGGTTATGGGCTCGGTTATGGGCTCGGTTATGGGCTCGGTTATGGGCTCGGTTATGGGCTCGGTTATGGGCTCGGTTATGGGCTCGGTTATGGGCTCGGTTATGGGCTCGGTTATGGGCTCGGTTATGGGCTCGGTTATGGGCTCGGTTATGGGCTCGGTTATGGGCTCGGTTATGGGCTCGGTTATGGGCTCGGTTATGGGCTCGGTTATGGGCTCGGTTATGGGCTCGGTTATGGGCTCGGTTATGGGCTCGGTTATGGGCTCGGTTATGGGCTCGGTTATGGGCTCGGTTATGGGCTCGGTTATGGGCTCGGTTATGGGCTCGGTTATGGGCTCGGTTATGGGCTCGGTTATGGGCTCGGTTATGGGCTCGGTTATGGGCTCGGTTATGGGCTCGGTTATGGGCTCGGTTATGGGCTCGGTTATGGGCTCGGTTATGGGCTCGGTTATGGGCTCGGTTATGGGCTCGGTTATGGGCTCGGTTATGGGCTCGGTTATGGGCTCGGTTATGGGCTCGGTTATGGGCTCGGTTATGGGCTCGGTTATGGGCTCGGTTATGGGCTCGGTTATGGGCTCGGTTATGGGCTCGGTTATGGGCTCGGTTATGGGCTCGGTTATGGGCTCGGTTATGGGCTCGGTTATGGGCTCGGTTATGGGCTCGGTTATGGGCTCGGTTATGGGCTCGGTTATGGGCTCGGTTATGGGCTCGGTTATGGGCTCGGTTATGGGCTCGGTTATGGGCTCGGTTATGGGCTCGGTTATGGGCTCGGTTATGGGCTCGGTTATGGGCTCGGTTATGGGCTCGGTTATGGGCTCGGTTATGGGCTCGGTTATGGGCTCGGTTATGGGCTCGGTTATGGGCTCGGTTATGGGCTCGGTTATGGGCTCGGTTATGGGCTCGGTTATGGGCTCGGTTATGGGCTCGGTTATGGGCTCGGTTATGGGCTCGGTTATGGGCTCGGTTATGGGCTCGGTTATGGGCTCGGTTATGGGCTCGGTTATGGGCTCGGTTATGGGCTCGGTTATGGGCTCGGTTATGGGCTCGGTTATGGGCTCGGTTATGGGCTCGGTTATGGGCTCGGTTATGGGCTCGGTTATGGGCTCGGTTATGGGCTCGGTTATGGGCTCGGTTATGGGCTCGGTTATGGGCTCGGTTATGGGCTCGGTTATGGGCTCGGTTATGGGCTCGGTTATGGGCTCGGTTATGGGCTCGGTTATGGGCTCGGTTATGGGCTCGGTTATGGGCTCGGTTATGGGCTCGGTTATGGGCTCGGTTATGGGCTCGGTTATGGGCTCGGTTATGGGCTCGGTTATGGGCTCGGTTATGGGCTCGGTTATGGGCTCGGTTATGGGCTCGGTTATGGGCTCGGTTATGGGCTCGGTTATGGGCTCGGTTATGGGCTCGGTTATGGGCTCGGTTATGGGCTCGGTTATGGGCTCGGTTATGGGCTCGGTTATGGGCTCGGTTATGGGCTCGGTTATGGGCTCGGTTATGGGCTCGGTTATGGGCTCGGTTATGGGCTCGGTTATGGGCTCGGTTATGGGCTCGGTTATGGGCTCGGTTATGGGCTCGGTTATGGGCTCGGTTATGGGCTCGGTTATGGGCTCGGTTATGGGCTCGGTTATGGGCTCGGTTATGGGCTCGGTTATGGGCTCGGTTATGGGCTCGGTTATGGGCTCGGTTATGGGCTCGGTTATGGGCTCGGTTATGGGCTCGGTTATGGGCTCGGTTATGGGCTCGGTTATGGGCTCGGTTATGGGCTCGGTTATGGGCTCGGTTATGGGCTCGGTTATGGGCTCGGTTATGGGCTCGGTTATGGGCTCGGTTATGGGCTCGGTTATGGGCTCGGTTATGGGCTCGGTTATGGGCTCGGTTATGGGCTCGGTTATGGGCTCGGTTATGGGCTCGGTTATGGGCTCGGTTATGGGCTCGGTTATGGGCTCGGTTATGGGCTCGGTTATGGGCTCGGTTATGGGCTCGGTTATGGGCTCGGTTATGGGCTCGGTTATGGGCTCGGTTATGGGCTCGGTTATGGGCTCGGTTATGGGCTCGGTTATGGGCTCGGTTATGGGCTCGGTTATGGGCTCGGTTATGGGCTCGGTTATGGGCTCGGTTATGGGCTCGGTTATGGGCTCGGTTATGGGCTCGGTTATGGGCTCGGTTATGGGCTCGGTTATGGGCTCGGTTATGGGCTCGGTTATGGGCTCGGTTATGGGCTCGGTTATGGGCTCGGTTATGGGCTCGGTTATGGGCTCGGTTATGGGCTCGGTTATGGGCTCGGTTATGGGCTCGGTTATGGGCTCGGTTATGGGCTCGGTTATGGGCTCGGTTATGGGCTCGGTTATGGGCTCGGTTATGGGCTCGGTTATGGGCTCGGTTATGGGCTCGGTTATGGGCTCGGTTATGGGCTCGGTTATGGGCTCGGTTATGGGCTCGGTTATGGGCTCGGTTATGGGCTCGGTTATGGGCTCGGTTATGGGCTCGGTTATGGGCTCGGTTATGGGCTCGGTTATGGGCTCGGTTATGGGCTCGGTTATGGGCTCGGTTATGGGCTCGGTTATGGGCTCGGTTATGGGCTCGGTTATGGGCTCGGTTATGGGCTCGGTTATGGGCTCGGTTATGGGCTCGGTTATGGGCTCGGTTATGGGCTCGGTTATGGGCTCGGTTATGGGCTCGGTTATGGGCTCGGTTATGGGCTCGGTTATGGGCTCGGTTATGGGCTCGGTTATGGGCTCGGTTATGGGCTCGGTTATGGGCTCGGTTATGGGCTCGGTTATGGGCTCGGTTATGGGCTCGGTTATGGGCTCGGTTATGGGCTCGGTTATGGGCTCGGTTATGGGCTCGGTTATGGGCTCGGTTATGGGCTCGGTTATGGGCTCGGTTATGGGCTCGGTTATGGGCTCGGTTATGGGCTCGGTTATGGGCTCGGTTATGGGCTCGGTTATGGGCTCGGTTATGGGCTCGGTTATGGGCTCGGTTATGGGCTCGGTTATGGGCTCGGTTATGGGCTCGGTTATGGGCTCGGTTATGGGCTCGGTTATGGGCTCGGTTATGGGCTCGGTTATGGGCTCGGTTATGGGCTCGGTTATGGGCTCGGTTATGGGCTCGGTTATGGGCTCGGTTATGGGCTCGGTTATGGGCTCGGTTATGGGCTCGGTTATGGGCTCGGTTATGGGCTCGGTTATGGGCTCGGTTATGGGCTCGGTTATGGGCTCGGTTATGGGCTCGGTTATGGGCTCGGTTATGGGCTCGGTTATGGGCTCGGTTATGGGCTCGGTTATGGGCTCGGTTATGGGCTCGGTTATGGGCTCGGTTATGGGCTCGGTTATGGGCTCGGTTATGGGCTCGGTTATGGGCTCGGTTATGGGCTCGGTTATGGGCTCGGTTATGGGCTCGGTTATGGGCTCGGTTATGGGCTCGGTTATGGGCTCGGTTATGGGCTCGGTTATGGGCTCGGTTATGGGCTCGGTTATGGGCTCGGTTATGGGCTCGGTTATGGGCTCGGTTATGGGCTCGGTTATGGGCTCGGTTATGGGCTCGGTTATGGGCTCGGTTATGGGCTCGGTTATGGGCTCGGTTATGGGCTCGGTTATGGGCTCGGTTATGGGCTCGGTTATGGGCTCGGTTATGGGCTCGGTTATGGGCTCGGTTATGGGCTCGGTTATGGGCTCGGTTATGGGCTCGGTTATGGGCTCGGTTATGGGCTCGGTTATGGGCTCGGTTATGGGCTCGGTTATGGGCTCGGTTATGGGCTCGGTTATGGGCTCGGTTATGGGCTCGGTTATGGGCTCGGTTATGGGCTCGGTTATGGGCTCGGTTATGGGCTCGGTTATGGGCTCGGTTATGGGCTCGGTTATGGGCTCGGTTATGGGCTCGGTTATGGGCTCGGTTATGGGCTCGGTTATGGGCTCGGTTATGGGCTCGGTTATGGGCTCGGTTATGGGCTCGGTTATGGGCTCGGTTATGGGCTCGGTTATGGGCTCGGTTATGGGCTCGGTTATGGGCTCGGTTATGGGCTCGGTTATGGGCTCGGTTATGGGCTCGGTTATGGGCTCGGTTATGGGCTCGGTTATGGGCTCGGTTATGGGCTCGGTTATGGGCTCGGTTATGGGCTCGGTTATGGGCTCGGTTATGGGCTCGGTTATGGGCTCGGTTATGGGCTCGGTTATGGGCTCGGTTATGGGCTCGGTTATGGGCTCGGTTATGGGCTCGGTTATGGGCTCGGTTATGGGCTCGGTTATGGGCTCGGTTATGGGCTCGGTTATGGGCTCGGTTATGGGCTCGGTTATGGGCTCGGTTATGGGCTCGGTTATGGGCTCGGTTATGGGCTCGGTTATGGGCTCGGTTATGGGCTCGGTTATGGGCTCGGTTATGGGCTCGGTTATGGGCTCGGTTATGGGCTCGGTTATGGGCTCGGTTATGGGCTCGGTTATGGGCTCGGTTATGGGCTCGGTTATGGGCTCGGTTATGGGCTCGGTTATGGGCTCGGTTATGGGCTCGGTTATGGGCTCGGTTATGGGCTCGGTTATGGGCTCGGTTATGGGCTCGGTTATGGGCTCGGTTATGGGCTCGGTTATGGGCTCGGTTATGGGCTCGGTTATGGGCTCGGTTATGGGCTCGGTTATGGGCTCGGTTATGGGCTCGGTTATGGGCTCGGTTATGGGCTCGGTTATGGGCTCGGTTATGGGCTCGGTTATGGGCTCGGTTATGGGCTCGGTTATGGGCTCGGTTATGGGCTCGGTTATGGGCTCGGTTATGGGCTCGGTTATGGGCTCGGTTATGGGCTCGGTTATGGGCTCGGTTATGGGCTCGGTTATGGGCTCGGTTATGGGCTCGGTTATGGGCTCGGTTATGGGCTCGGTTATGGGCTCGGTTATGGGCTCGGTTATGGGCTCGGTTATGGGCTCGGTTATGGGCTCGGTTATGGGCTCGGTTATGGGCTCGGTTATGGGCTCGGTTATGGGCTCGGTTATGGGCTCGGTTATGGGCTCGGTTATGGGCTCGGTTATGGGCTCGGTTATGGGCTCGGTTATGGGCTCGGTTATGGGCTCGGTTATGGGCTCGGTTATGGGCTCGGTTATGGGCTCGGTTATGGGCTCGGTTATGGGCTCGGTTATGGGCTCGGTTATGGGCTCGGTTATGGGCTCGGTTATGGGCTCGGTTATGGGCTCGGTTATGGGCTCGGTTATGGGCTCGGTTATGGGCTCGGTTATGGGCTCGGTTATGGGCTCGGTTATGGGCTCGGTTATGGGCTCGGTTATGGGCTCGGTTATGGGCTCGGTTATGGGCTCGGTTATGGGCTCGGTTATGGGCTCGGTTATGGGCTCGGTTATGGGCTCGGTTATGGGCTCGGTTATGGGCTCGGTTATGGGCTCGGTTATGGGCTCGGTTATGGGCTCGGTTATGGGCTCGGTTATGGGCTCGGTTATGGGCTCGGTTATGGGCTCGGTTATGGGCTCGGTTATGGGCTCGGTTATGGGCTCGGTTATGGGCTCGGTTATGGGCTCGGTTATGGGCTCGGTTATGGGCTCGGTTATGGGCTCGGTTATGGGCTCGGTTATGGGCTCGGTTATGGGCTCGGTTATGGGCTCGGTTATGGGCTCGGTTATGGGCTCGGTTATGGGCTCGGTTATGGGCTCGGTTATGGGCTCGGTTATGGGCTCGGTTATGGGCTCGGTTATGGGCTCGGTTATGGGCTCGGTTATGGGCTCGGTTATGGGCTCGGTTATGGGCTCGGTTATGGGCTCGGTTATGGGCTCGGTTATGGGCTCGGTTATGGGCTCGGTTATGGGCTCGGTTATGGGCTCGGTTATGGGCTCGGTTATGGGCTCGGTTATGGGCTCGGTTATGGGCTCGGTTATGGGCTCGGTTATGGGCTCGGTTATGGGCTCGGTTATGGGCTCGGTTATGGGCTCGGTTATGGGCTCGGTTATGGGCTCGGTTATGGGCTCGGTTATGGGCTCGGTTATGGGCTCGGTTATGGGCTCGGTTATGGGCTCGGTTATGGGCTCGGTTATGGGCTCGGTTATGGGCTCGGTTATGGGCTCGGTTATGGGCTCGGTTATGGGCTCGGTTATGGGCTCGGTTATGGGCTCGGTTATGGGCTCGGTTATGGGCTCGGTTATGGGCTCGGTTATGGGCTCGGTTATGGGCTCGGTTATGGGCTCGGTTATGGGCTCGGTTATGGGCTCGGTTATGGGCTCGGTTATGGGCTCGGTTATGGGCTCGGTTATGGGCTCGGTTATGGGCTCGGTTATGGGCTCGGTTATGGGCTCGGTTATGGGCTCGGTTATGGGCTCGGTTATGGGCTCGGTTATGGGCTCGGTTATGGGCTCGGTTATGGGCTCGGTTATGGGCTCGGTTATGGGCTCGGTTATGGGCTCGGTTATGGGCTCGGTTATGGGCTCGGTTATGGGCTCGGTTATGGGCTCGGTTATGGGCTCGGTTATGGGCTCGGTTATGGGCTCGGTTATGGGCTCGGTTATGGGCTCGGTTATGGGCTCGGTTATGGGCTCGGTTATGGGCTCGGTTATGGGCTCGGTTATGGGCTCGGTTATGGGCTCGGTTATGGGCTCGGTTATGGGCTCGGTTATGGGCTCGGTTATGGGCTCGGTTATGGGCTCGGTTATGGGCTCGGTTATGGGCTCGGTTATGGGCTCGGTTATGGGCTCGGTTATGGGCTCGGTTATGGGCTCGGTTATGGGCTCGGTTATGGGCTCGGTTATGGGCTCGGTTATGGGCTCGGTTATGGGCTCGGTTATGGGCTCGGTTATGGGCTCGGTTATGGGCTCGGTTATGGGCTCGGTTATGGGCTCGGTTATGGGCTCGGTTATGGGCTCGGTTATGGGCTCGGTTATGGGCTCGGTTATGGGCTCGGTTATGGGCTCGGTTATGGGCTCGGTTATGGGCTCGGTTATGGGCTCGGTTATGGGCTCGGTTATGGGCTCGGTTATGGGCTCGGTTATGGGCTCGGTTATGGGCTCGGTTATGGGCTCGGTTATGGGCTCGGTTATGGGCTCGGTTATGGGCTCGGTTATGGGCTCGGTTATGGGCTCGGTTATGGGCTCGGTTATGGGCTCGGTTATGGGCTCGGTTATGGGCTCGGTTATGGGCTCGGTTATGGGCTCGGTTATGGGCTCGGTTATGGGCTCGGTTATGGGCTCGGTTATGGGCTCGGTTATGGGCTCGGTTATGGGCTCGGTTATGGGCTCGGTTATGGGCTCGGTTATGGGCTCGGTTATGGGCTCGGTTATGGGCTCGGTTATGGGCTCGGTTATGGGCTCGGTTATGGGCTCGGTTATGGGCTCGGTTATGGGCTCGGTTATGGGCTCGGTTATGGGCTCGGTTATGGGCTCGGTTATGGGCTCGGTTATGGGCTCGGTTATGGGCTCGGTTATGGGCTCGGTTATGGGCTCGGTTATGGGCTCGGTTATGGGCTCGGTTATGGGCTCGGTTATGGGCTCGGTTATGGGCTCGGTTATGGGCTCGGTTATGGGCTCGGTTATGGGCTCGGTTATGGGCTCGGTTATGGGCTCGGTTATGGGCTCGGTTATGGGCTCGGTTATGGGCTCGGTTATGGGCTCGGTTATGGGCTCGGTTATGGGCTCGGTTATGGGCTCGGTTATGGGCTCGGTTATGGGCTCGGTTATGGGCTCGGTTATGGGCTCGGTTATGGGCTCGGTTATGGGCTCGGTTATGGGCTCGGTTATGGGCTCGGTTATGGGCTCGGTTATGGGCTCGGTTATGGGCTCGGTTATGGGCTCGGTTATGGGCTCGGTTATGGGCTCGGTTATGGGCTCGGTTATGGGCTCGGTTATGGGCTCGGTTATGGGCTCGGTTATGGGCTCGGTTATGGGCTCGGTTATGGGCTCGGTTATGGGCTCGGTTATGGGCTCGGTTATGGGCTCGGTTATGGGCTCGGTTATGGGCTCGGTTATGGGCTCGGTTATGGGCTCGGTTATGGGCTCGGTTATGGGCTCGGTTATGGGCTCGGTTATGGGCTCGGTTATGGGCTCGGTTATGGGCTCGGTTATGGGCTCGGTTATGGGCTCGGTTATGGGCTCGGTTATGGGCTCGGTTATGGGCTCGGTTATGGGCTCGGTTATGGGCTCGGTTATGGGCTCGGTTATGGGCTCGGTTATGGGCTCGGTTATGGGCTCGGTTATGGGCTCGGTTATGGGCTCGGTTATGGGCTCGGTTATGGGCTCGGTTATGGGCTCGGTTATGGGCTCGGTTATGGGCTCGGTTATGGGCTCGGTTATGGGCTCGGTTATGGGCTCGGTTATGGGCTCGGTTATGGGCTCGGTTATGGGCTCGGTTATGGGCTCGGTTATGGGCTCGGTTATGGGCTCGGTTATGGGCTCGGTTATGGGCTCGGTTATGGGCTCGGTTATGGGCTCGGTTATGGGCTCGGTTATGGGCTCGGTTATGGGCTCGGTTATGGGCTCGGTTATGGGCTCGGTTATGGGCTCGGTTATGGGCTCGGTTATGGGCTCGGTTATGGGCTCGGTTATGGGCTCGGTTATGGGCTCGGTTATGGGCTCGGTTATGGGCTCGGTTATGGGCTCGGTTATGGGCTCGGTTATGGGCTCGGTTATGGGCTCGGTTATGGGCTCGGTTATGGGCTCGGTTATGGGCTCGGTTATGGGCTCGGTTATGGGCTCGGTTATGGGCTCGGTTATGGGCTCGGTTATGGGCTCGGTTATGGGCTCGGTTATGGGCTCGGTTATGGGCTCGGTTATGGGCTCGGTTATGGGCTCGGTTATGGGCTCGGTTATGGGCTCGGTTATGGGCTCGGTTATGGGCTCGGTTATGGGCTCGGTTATGGGCTCGGTTATGGGCTCGGTTATGGGCTCGGTTATGGGCTCGGTTATGGGCTCGGTTATGGGCTCGGTTATGGGCTCGGTTATGGGCTCGGTTATGGGCTCGGTTATGGGCTCGGTTATGGGCTCGGTTATGGGCTCGGTTATGGGCTCGGTTATGGGCTCGGTTATGGGCTCGGTTATGGGCTCGGTTATGGGCTCGGTTATGGGCTCGGTTATGGGCTCGGTTATGGGCTCGGTTATGGGCTCGGTTATGGGCTCGGTTATGGGCTCGGTTATGGGCTCGGTTATGGGCTCGGTTATGGGCTCGGTTATGGGCTCGGTTATGGGCTCGGTTATGGGCTCGGTTATGGGCTCGGTTATGGGCTCGGTTATGGGCTCGGTTATGGGCTCGGTTATGGGCTCGGTTATGGGCTCGGTTATGGGCTCGGTTATGGGCTCGGTTATGGGCTCGGTTATGGGCTCGGTTATGGGCTCGGTTATGGGCTCGGTTATGGGCTCGGTTATGGGCTCGGTTATGGGCTCGGTTATGGGCTCGGTTATGGGCTCGGTTATGGGCTCGGTTATGGGCTCGGTTATGGGCTCGGTTATGGGCTCGGTTATGGGCTCGGTTATGGGCTCGGTTATGGGCTCGGTTATGGGCTCGGTTATGGGCTCGGTTATGGGCTCGGTTATGGGCTCGGTTATGGGCTCGGTTATGGGCTCGGTTATGGGCTCGGTTATGGGCTCGGTTATGGGCTCGGTTATGGGCTCGGTTATGGGCTCGGTTATGGGCTCGGTTATGGGCTCGGTTATGGGCTCGGTTATGGGCTCGGTTATGGGCTCGGTTATGGGCTCGGTTATGGGCTCGGTTATGGGCTCGGTTATGGGCTCGGTTATGGGCTCGGTTATGGGCTCGGTTATGGGCTCGGTTATGGGCTCGGTTATGGGCTCGGTTATGGGCTCGGTTATGGGCTCGGTTATGGGCTCGGTTATGGGCTCGGTTATGGGCTCGGTTATGGGCTCGGTTATGGGCTCGGTTATGGGCTCGGTTATGGGCTCGGTTATGGGCTCGGTTATGGGCTCGGTTATGGGCTCGGTTATGGGCTCGGTTATGGGCTCGGTTATGGGCTCGGTTATGGGCTCGGTTATGGGCTCGGTTATGGGCTCGGTTATGGGCTCGGTTATGGGCTCGGTTATGGGCTCGGTTATGGGCTCGGTTATGGGCTCGGTTATGGGCTCGGTTATGGGCTCGGTTATGGGCTCGGTTATGGGCTCGGTTATGGGCTCGGTTATGGGCTCGGTTATGGGCTCGGTTATGGGCTCGGTTATGGGCTCGGTTATGGGCTCGGTTATGGGCTCGGTTATGGGCTCGGTTATGGGCTCGGTTATGGGCTCGGTTATGGGCTCGGTTATGGGCTCGGTTATGGGCTCGGTTATGGGCTCGGTTATGGGCTCGGTTATGGGCTCGGTTATGGGCTCGGTTATGGGCTCGGTTATGGGCTCGGTTATGGGCTCGGTTATGGGCTCGGTTATGGGCTCGGTTATGGGCTCGGTTATGGGCTCGGTTATGGGCTCGGTTATGGGCTCGGTTATGGGCTCGGTTATGGGCTCGGTTATGGGCTCGGTTATGGGCTCGGTTATGGGCTCGGTTATGGGCTCGGTTATGGGCTCGGTTATGGGCTCGGTTATGGGCTCGGTTATGGGCTCGGTTATGGGCTCGGTTATGGGCTCGGTTATGGGCTCGGTTATGGGCTCGGTTATGGGCTCGGTTATGGGCTCGGTTATGGGCTCGGTTATGGGCTCGGTTATGGGCTCGGTTATGGGCTCGGTTATGGGCTCGGTTATGGGCTCGGTTATGGGCTCGGTTATGGGCTCGGTTATGGGCTCGGTTATGGGCTCGGTTATGGGCTCGGTTATGGGCTCGGTTATGGGCTCGGTTATGGGCTCGGTTATGGGCTCGGTTATGGGCTCGGTTATGGGCTCGGTTATGGGCTCGGTTATGGGCTCGGTTATGGGCTCGGTTATGGGCTCGGTTATGGGCTCGGTTATGGGCTCGGTTATGGGCTCGGTTATGGGCTCGGTTATGGGCTCGGTTATGGGCTCGGTTATGGGCTCGGTTATGGGCTCGGTTATGGGCTCGGTTATGGGCTCGGTTATGGGCTCGGTTATGGGCTCGGTTATGGGCTCGGTTATGGGCTCGGTTATGGGCTCGGTTATGGGCTCGGTTATGGGCTCGGTTATGGGCTCGGTTATGGGCTCGGTTATGGGCTCGGTTATGGGCTCGGTTATGGGCTCGGTTATGGGCTCGGTTATGGGCTCGGTTATGGGCTCGGTTATGGGCTCGGTTATGGGCTCGGTTATGGGCTCGGTTATGGGCTCGGTTATGGGCTCGGTTATGGGCTCGGTTATGGGCTCGGTTATGGGCTCGGTTATGGGCTCGGTTATGGGCTCGGTTATGGGCTCGGTTATGGGCTCGGTTATGGGCTCGGTTATGGGCTCGGTTATGGGCTCGGTTATGGGCTCGGTTATGGGCTCGGTTATGGGCTCGGTTATGGGCTCGGTTATGGGCTCGGTTATGGGCTCGGTTATGGGCTCGGTTATGGGCTCGGTTATGGGCTCGGTTATGGGCTCGGTTATGGGCTCGGTTATGGGCTCGGTTATGGGCTCGGTTATGGGCTCGGTTATGGGCTCGGTTATGGGCTCGGTTATGGGCTCGGTTATGGGCTCGGTTATGGGCTCGGTTATGGGCTCGGTTATGGGCTCGGTTATGGGCTCGGTTATGGGCTCGGTTATGGGCTCGGTTATGGGCTCGGTTATGGGCTCGGTTATGGGCTCGGTTATGGGCTCGGTTATGGGCTCGGTTATGGGCTCGGTTATGGGCTCGGTTATGGGCTCGGTTATGGGCTCGGTTATGGGCTCGGTTATGGGCTCGGTTATGGGCTCGGTTATGGGCTCGGTTATGGGCTCGGTTATGGGCTCGGTTATGGGCTCGGTTATGGGCTCGGTTATGGGCTCGGTTATGGGCTCGGTTATGGGCTCGGTTATGGGCTCGGTTATGGGCTCGGTTATGGGCTCGGTTATGGGCTCGGTTATGGGCTCGGTTATGGGCTCGGTTATGGGCTCGGTTATGGGCTCGGTTATGGGCTCGGTTATGGGCTCGGTTATGGGCTCGGTTATGGGCTCGGTTATGGGCTCGGTTATGGGCTCGGTTATGGGCTCGGTTATGGGCTCGGTTATGGGCTCGGTTATGGGCTCGGTTATGGGCTCGGTTATGGGCTCGGTTATGGGCTCGGTTATGGGCTCGGTTATGGGCTCGGTTATGGGCTCGGTTATGGGCTCGGTTATGGGCTCGGTTATGGGCTCGGTTATGGGCTCGGTTATGGGCTCGGTTATGGGCTCGGTTATGGGCTCGGTTATGGGCTCGGTTATGGGCTCGGTTATGGGCTCGGTTATGGGCTCGGTTATGGGCTCGGTTATGGGCTCGGTTATGGGCTCGGTTATGGGCTCGGTTATGGGCTCGGTTATGGGCTCGGTTATGGGCTCGGTTATGGGCTCGGTTATGGGCTCGGTTATGGGCTCGGTTATGGGCTCGGTTATGGGCTCGGTTATGGGCTCGGTTATGGGCTCGGTTATGGGCTCGGTTATGGGCTCGGTTATGGGCTCGGTTATGGGCTCGGTTATGGGCTCGGTTATGGGCTCGGTTATGGGCTCGGTTATGGGCTCGGTTATGGGCTCGGTTATGGGCTCGGTTATGGGCTCGGTTATGGGCTCGGTTATGGGCTCGGTTATGGGCTCGGTTATGGGCTCGGTTATGGGCTCGGTTATGGGCTCGGTTATGGGCTCGGTTATGGGCTCGGTTATGGGCTCGGTTATGGGCTCGGTTATGGGCTCGGTTATGGGCTCGGTTATGGGCTCGGTTATGGGCTCGGTTATGGGCTCGGTTATGGGCTCGGTTATGGGCTCGGTTATGGGCTCGGTTATGGGCTCGGTTATGGGCTCGGTTATGGGCTCGGTTATGGGCTCGGTTATGGGCTCGGTTATGGGCTCGGTTATGGGCTCGGTTATGGGCTCGGTTATGGGCTCGGTTATGGGCTCGGTTATGGGCTCGGTTATGGGCTCGGTTATGGGCTCGGTTATGGGCTCGGTTATGGGCTCGGTTATGGGCTCGGTTATGGGCTCGGTTATGGGCTCGGTTATGGGCTCGGTTATGGGCTCGGTTATGGGCTCGGTTATGGGCTCGGTTATGGGCTCGGTTATGGGCTCGGTTATGGGCTCGGTTATGGGCTCGGTTATGGGCTCGGTTATGGGCTCGGTTATGGGCTCGGTTATGGGCTCGGTTATGGGCTCGGTTATGGGCTCGGTTATGGGCTCGGTTATGGGCTCGGTTATGGGCTCGGTTATGGGCTCGGTTATGGGCTCGGTTATGGGCTCGGTTATGGGCTCGGTTATGGGCTCGGTTATGGGCTCGGTTATGGGCTCGGTTATGGGCTCGGTTATGGGCTCGGTTATGGGCTCGGTTATGGGCTCGGTTATGGGCTCGGTTATGGGCTCGGTTATGGGCTCGGTTATGGGCTCGGTTATGGGCTCGGTTATGGGCTCGGTTATGGGCTCGGTTATGGGCTCGGTTATGGGCTCGGTTATGGGCTCGGTTATGGGCTCGGTTATGGGCTCGGTTATGGGCTCGGTTATGGGCTCGGTTATGGGCTCGGTTATGGGCTCGGTTATGGGCTCGGTTATGGGCTCGGTTATGGGCTCGGTTATGGGCTCGGTTATGGGCTCGGTTATGGGCTCGGTTATGGGCTCGGTTATGGGCTCGGTTATGGGCTCGGTTATGGGCTCGGTTATGGGCTCGGTTATGGGCTCGGTTATGGGCTCGGTTATGGGCTCGGTTATGGGCTCGGTTATGGGCTCGGTTATGGGCTCGGTTATGGGCTCGGTTATGGGCTCGGTTATGGGCTCGGTTATGGGCTCGGTTATGGGCTCGGTTATGGGCTCGGTTATGGGCTCGGTTATGGGCTCGGTTATGGGCTCGGTTATGGGCTCGGTTATGGGCTCGGTTATGGGCTCGGTTATGGGCTCGGTTATGGGCTCGGTTATGGGCTCGGTTATGGGCTCGGTTATGGGCTCGGTTATGGGCTCGGTTATGGGCTCGGTTATGGGCTCGGTTATGGGCTCGGTTATGGGCTCGGTTATGGGCTCGGTTATGGGCTCGGTTATGGGCTCGGTTATGGGCTCGGTTATGGGCTCGGTTATGGGCTCGGTTATGGGCTCGGTTATGGGCTCGGTTATGGGCTCGGTTATGGGCTCGGTTATGGGCTCGGTTATGGGCTCGGTTATGGGCTCGGTTATGGGCTCGGTTATGGGCTCGGTTATGGGCTCGGTTATGGGCTCGGTTATGGGCTCGGTTATGGGCTCGGTTATGGGCTCGGTTATGGGCTCGGTTATGGGCTCGGTTATGGGCTCGGTTATGGGCTCGGTTATGGGCTCGGTTATGGGCTCGGTTATGGGCTCGGTTATGGGCTCGGTTATGGGCTCGGTTATGGGCTCGGTTATGGGCTCGGTTATGGGCTCGGTTATGGGCTCGGTTATGGGCTCGGTTATGGGCTCGGTTATGGGCTCGGTTATGGGCTCGGTTATGGGCTCGGTTATGGGCTCGGTTATGGGCTCGGTTATGGGCTCGGTTATGGGCTCGGTTATGGGCTCGGTTATGGGCTCGGTTATGGGCTCGGTTATGGGCTCGGTTATGGGCTCGGTTATGGGCTCGGTTATGGGCTCGGTTATGGGCTCGGTTATGGGCTCGGTTATGGGCTCGGTTATGGGCTCGGTTATGGGCTCGGTTATGGGCTCGGTTATGGGCTCGGTTATGGGCTCGGTTATGGGCTCGGTTATGGGCTCGGTTATGGGCTCGGTTATGGGCTCGGTTATGGGCTCGGTTATGGGCTCGGTTATGGGCTCGGTTATGGGCTCGGTTATGGGCTCGGTTATGGGCTCGGTTATGGGCTCGGTTATGGGCTCGGTTATGGGCTCGGTTATGGGCTCGGTTATGGGCTCGGTTATGGGCTCGGTTATGGGCTCGGTTATGGGCTCGGTTATGGGCTCGGTTATGGGCTCGGTTATGGGCTCGGTTATGGGCTCGGTTATGGGCTCGGTTATGGGCTCGGTTATGGGCTCGGTTATGGGCTCGGTTATGGGCTCGGTTATGGGCTCGGTTATGGGCTCGGTTATGGGCTCGGTTATGGGCTCGGTTATGGGCTCGGTTATGGGCTCGGTTATGGGCTCGGTTATGGGCTCGGTTATGGGCTCGGTTATGGGCTCGGTTATGGGCTCGGTTATGGGCTCGGTTATGGGCTCGGTTATGGGCTCGGTTATGGGCTCGGTTATGGGCTCGGTTATGGGCTCGGTTATGGGCTCGGTTATGGGCTCGGTTATGGGCTCGGTTATGGGCTCGGTTATGGGCTCGGTTATGGGCTCGGTTATGGGCTCGGTTATGGGCTCGGTTATGGGCTCGGTTATGGGCTCGGTTATGGGCTCGGTTATGGGCTCGGTTATGGGCTCGGTTATGGGCTCGGTTATGGGCTCGGTTATGGGCTCGGTTATGGGCTCGGTTATGGGCTCGGTTATGGGCTCGGTTATGGGCTCGGTTATGGGCTCGGTTATGGGCTCGGTTATGGGCTCGGTTATGGGCTCGGTTATGGGCTCGGTTATGGGCTCGGTTATGGGCTCGGTTATGGGCTCGGTTATGGGCTCGGTTATGGGCTCGGTTATGGGCTCGGTTATGGGCTCGGTTATGGGCTCGGTTATGGGCTCGGTTATGGGCTCGGTTATGGGCTCGGTTATGGGCTCGGTTATGGGCTCGGTTATGGGCTCGGTTATGGGCTCGGTTATGGGCTCGGTTATGGGCTCGGTTATGGGCTCGGTTATGGGCTCGGTTATGGGCTCGGTTATGGGCTCGGTTATGGGCTCGGTTATGGGCTCGGTTATGGGCTCGGTTATGGGCTCGGTTATGGGCTCGGTTATGGGCTCGGTTATGGGCTCGGTTATGGGCTCGGTTATGGGCTCGGTTATGGGCTCGGTTATGGGCTCGGTTATGGGCTCGGTTATGGGCTCGGTTATGGGCTCGGTTATGGGCTCGGTTATGGGCTCGGTTATGGGCTCGGTTATGGGCTCGGTTATGGGCTCGGTTATGGGCTCGGTTATGGGCTCGGTTATGGGCTCGGTTATGGGCTCGGTTATGGGCTCGGTTATGGGCTCGGTTATGGGCTCGGTTATGGGCTCGGTTATGGGCTCGGTTATGGGCTCGGTTATGGGCTCGGTTATGGGCTCGGTTATGGGCTCGGTTATGGGCTCGGTTATGGGCTCGGTTATGGGCTCGGTTATGGGCTCGGTTATGGGCTCGGTTATGGGCTCGGTTATGGGCTCGGTTATGGGCTCGGTTATGGGCTCGGTTATGGGCTCGGTTATGGGCTCGGTTATGGGCTCGGTTATGGGCTCGGTTATGGGCTCGGTTATGGGCTCGGTTATGGGCTCGGTTATGGGCTCGGTTATGGGCTCGGTTATGGGCTCGGTTATGGGCTCGGTTATGGGCTCGGTTATGGGCTCGGTTATGGGCTCGGTTATGGGCTCGGTTATGGGCTCGGTTATGGGCTCGGTTATGGGCTCGGTTATGGGCTCGGTTATGGGCTCGGTTATGGGCTCGGTTATGGGCTCGGTTATGGGCTCGGTTATGGGCTCGGTTATGGGCTCGGTTATGGGCTCGGTTATGGGCTCGGTTATGGGCTCGGTTATGGGCTCGGTTATGGGCTCGGTTATGGGCTCGGTTATGGGCTCGGTTATGGGCTCGGTTATGGGCTCGGTTATGGGCTCGGTTATGGGCTCGGTTATGGGCTCGGTTATGGGCTCGGTTATGGGCTCGGTTATGGGCTCGGTTATGGGCTCGGTTATGGGCTCGGTTATGGGCTCGGTTATGGGCTCGGTTATGGGCTCGGTTATGGGCTCGGTTATGGGCTCGGTTATGGGCTCGGTTATGGGCTCGGTTATGGGCTCGGTTATGGGCTCGGTTATGGGCTCGGTTATGGGCTCGGTTATGGGCTCGGTTATGGGCTCGGTTATGGGCTCGGTTATGGGCTCGGTTATGGGCTCGGTTATGGGCTCGGTTATGGGCTCGGTTATGGGCTCGGTTATGGGCTCGGTTATGGGCTCGGTTATGGGCTCGGTTATGGGCTCGGTTATGGGCTCGGTTATGGGCTCGGTTATGGGCTCGGTTATGGGCTCGGTTATGGGCTCGGTTATGGGCTCGGTTATGGGCTCGGTTATGGGCTCGGTTATGGGCTCGGTTATGGGCTCGGTTATGGGCTCGGTTATGGGCTCGGTTATGGGCTCGGTTATGGGCTCGGTTATGGGCTCGGTTATGGGCTCGGTTATGGGCTCGGTTATGGGCTCGGTTATGGGCTCGGTTATGGGCTCGGTTATGGGCTCGGTTATGGGCTCGGTTATGGGCTCGGTTATGGGCTCGGTTATGGGCTCGGTTATGGGCTCGGTTATGGGCTCGGTTATGGGCTCGGTTATGGGCTCGGTTATGGGCTCGGTTATGGGCTCGGTTATGGGCTCGGTTATGGGCTCGGTTATGGGCTCGGTTATGGGCTCGGTTATGGGCTCGGTTATGGGCTCGGTTATGGGCTCGGTTATGGGCTCGGTTATGGGCTCGGTTATGGGCTCGGTTATGGGCTCGGTTATGGGCTCGGTTATGGGCTCGGTTATGGGCTCGGTTATGGGCTCGGTTATGGGCTCGGTTATGGGCTCGGTTATGGGCTCGGTTATGGGCTCGGTTATGGGCTCGGTTATGGGCTCGGTTATGGGCTCGGTTATGGGCTCGGTTATGGGCTCGGTTATGGGCTCGGTTATGGGCTCGGTTATGGGCTCGGTTATGGGCTCGGTTATGGGCTCGGTTATGGGCTCGGTTATGGGCTCGGTTATGGGCTCGGTTATGGGCTCGGTTATGGGCTCGGTTATGGGCTCGGTTATGGGCTCGGTTATGGGCTCGGTTATGGGCTCGGTTATGGGCTCGGTTATGGGCTCGGTTATGGGCTCGGTTATGGGCTCGGTTATGGGCTCGGTTATGGGCTCGGTTATGGGCTCGGTTATGGGCTCGGTTATGGGCTCGGTTATGGGCTCGGTTATGGGCTCGGTTATGGGCTCGGTTATGGGCTCGGTTATGGGCTCGGTTATGGGCTCGGTTATGGGCTCGGTTATGGGCTCGGTTATGGGCTCGGTTATGGGCTCGGTTATGGGCTCGGTTATGGGCTCGGTTATGGGCTCGGTTATGGGCTCGGTTATGGGCTCGGTTATGGGCTCGGTTATGGGCTCGGTTATGGGCTCGGTTATGGGCTCGGTTATGGGCTCGGTTATGGGCTCGGTTATGGGCTCGGTTATGGGCTCGGTTATGGGCTCGGTTATGGGCTCGGTTATGGGCTCGGTTATGGGCTCGGTTATGGGCTCGGTTATGGGCTCGGTTATGGGCTCGGTTATGGGCTCGGTTATGGGCTCGGTTATGGGCTCGGTTATGGGCTCGGTTATGGGCTCGGTTATGGGCTCGGTTATGGGCTCGGTTATGGGCTCGGTTATGGGCTCGGTTATGGGCTCGGTTATGGGCTCGGTTATGGGCTCGGTTATGGGCTCGGTTATGGGCTCGGTTATGGGCTCGGTTATGGGCTCGGTTATGGGCTCGGTTATGGGCTCGGTTATGGGCTCGGTTATGGGCTCGGTTATGGGCTCGGTTATGGGCTCGGTTATGGGCTCGGTTATGGGCTCGGTTATGGGCTCGGTTATGGGCTCGGTTATGGGCTCGGTTATGGGCTCGGTTATGGGCTCGGTTATGGGCTCGGTTATGGGCTCGGTTATGGGCTCGGTTATGGGCTCGGTTATGGGCTCGGTTATGGGCTCGGTTATGGGCTCGGTTATGGGCTCGGTTATGGGCTCGGTTATGGGCTCGGTTATGGGCTCGGTTATGGGCTCGGTTATGGGCTCGGTTATGGGCTCGGTTATGGGCTCGGTTATGGGCTCGGTTATGGGCT
This sequence comes from Allium sativum, assembly GCA_030737875.1. NCBI lineage: Eukaryota > Viridiplantae > Streptophyta > Magnoliopsida > Asparagales > Amaryllidaceae > Allium > Allium sativum. The sequence continues at coordinate 37,013 of JASFAX010001859.1, forward strand.
CGGTTATGGGCTCGGTTATGGGCTCGGTTATGGGCTCGGTTATGGGCTCGGTTATGGGCTCGGTTATGGGCTCGGTTATGGGCTCGGTTATGGGCTCGGTTATGGGCTCGGTTATGGGCTCGGTTATGGGCTCGGTTATGGGCTCGGTTATGGGCTCGGTTATGGGCTCGGTTATGGGCTCGGTTATGGGCTCGGTTATGGGCTCGGTTATGGGCTCGGTTATGGGCTCGGTTATGGGCTCGGTTATGGGCTCGGTTATGGGCTCGGTTATGGGCTCGGTTATGGGCTCGGTTATGGGCTCGGTTATGGGCTCGGTTATGGGCTCGGTTATGGGCTCGGTTATGGGCTCGGTTATGGGCTCGGTTATGGGCTCGGTTATGGGCTCGGTTATGGGCTCGGTTATGGGCTCGGTTATGGGCTCGGTTATGGGCTCGGTTATGGGCTCGGTTATGGGCTCGGTTATGGGCTCGGTTATGGGCTCGGTTATGGGCTCGGTTATGGGCTCGGTTATGGGCTCGGTTATGGGCTCGGTTATGGGCTCGGTTATGGGCTCGGTTATGGGCTCGGTTATGGGCTCGGTTATGGGCTCGGTTATGGGCTCGGTTATGGGCTCGGTTATGGGCTCGGTTATGGGCTCGGTTATGGGCTCGGTTATGGGCTCGGTTATGGGCTCGGTTATGGGCTCGGTTATGGGCGCGGTTATGGGCTCGGTTATGGGCTCGGTTATGGGCTCGGTTATGGGCTCGGTTATGGGCTCGGTTATGGGCTCGGTTATGGGCTCGGTTATGGGCTCGGTTATGGGCTCGGTTATGGGCTCGGTTATGGGCTCGGTTATGGGCTCGGTTATGGGCTCGGTTATGGGCTCGGTTATGGGCTCGGTTATGGGCTCGGTTATGGGCTCGGTTATGGGCTCGGTTATGGGCTCGGTTATGGGCTCGGTTATGGGCTCGGTTATGGGCTCGGTTATGGGCTCGGTTATGGGCTCGGTTATGGGCTCGGTTATGGGCTCGGTTATGGGCTCGGTTATGGGCTCGGTTATGGGCTCGGTTATGGGCTCGGTTATGGGCTCGGTTATGGGCTCGGTTATGGGCTCGGTTATGGGCTCGGTTATGGGCTCGGTTATGGGCTCGGTTATGGGCTCGGTTATGGGCTCGGTTATGGGCTCGGTTATGGGCTCGGTTATGGGCTCGGTTATGGGCTCGGTTATGGGCTCGGTTATGGGCTCGGTTATGGGCTCGGTTATGGGCTCGGTTATGGGCTCGGTTATGGGCTCGGTTATGGGCTCGGTTATGGGCTCGGTTATGGGCTCGGTTATGGGCTCGGTTATGGGCTCGGTTATGGGCTCGGTTATGGGCTCGGTTATGGGCTCGGTTATGGGCTCGGTTATGGGCTCGGTTATGGGCTCGGTTATGGGCTCGGTTATGGGCTCGGTTATGGGCTCGGTTATGGGCTCGGTTATGGGCTCGGTTATGGGCTCGGTTATGGGCTCGGTTATGGGCTCGGTTATGGGCTCGGTTATGGGCTCGGTTATGGGCTCGGTTATGGGCTCGGTTATGGGCTCGGTTATGGGCTCGGTTATGGGCTCGGTTATGGGCTCGGTTATGGGCTCGGTTATGGGCTCGGTTATGGGCTCGGTTATGGGCTCGGTTATGGGCTCGGTTATGGGCTCGGTTATGGGCTCGGTTATGGGCTCGGTTATGGGCTCGGTTATGGGCTCGGTTATGGGCTCGGTTATGGGCTCGGTTATGGGCTCGGTTATGGGCTCGGTTATGGGCTCGGTTATGGGCTCGGTTATGGGCTCGGTTATGGGCTCGGTTATGGGCTCGGTTATGGGCTCGGTTATGGGCTCGGTTATGGGCTCGGTTATGGGCTCGGTTATGGGCTCGGTTATGGGCTCGGTTATGGGCTCGGTTATGGGCTCGGTTATGGGCTCGGTTATGGGCTCGGTTATGGGCTCGGTTATGGGCTCGGTTATGGGCTCGGTTATGGGCTCGGTTATGGGCTCGGTTATGGGCTCGGTTATGGGCTCGGTTATGGGCTCGGTTATGGGCTCGGTTATGGGCTCGGTTATGGGCTCGGTTATGGGCTCGGTTATGGGCTCGGTTATGGGCTCGGTTATGGGCTCGGTTATGGGCTCGGTTATGGGCTCGGTTATGGGCTCGGTTATGGGCTCGGTTATGGGCTCGGTTATGGGCTCGGTTATGGGCTCGGTTATGGGCTCGGTTATGGGCTCGGTTATGGGCTCGGTTATGGGCTCGGTTATGGGCTCGGTTATGGGCTCGGTTATGGGCTCGGTTATGGGCTCGGTTATGGGCTCGGTTATGGGCTCGGTTATGGGCTCGGTTATGGGCTCGGTTATGGGCTCGGTTATGGGCTCGGTTATGGGCTCGGTTATGGGCTCGGTTATGGGCTCGGTTATGGGCTCGGTTATGGGCTCGGTTATGGGCTCGGTTATGGGCTCGGTTATGGGCTCGGTTATGGGCTCGGTTATGGGCTCGGTTATGGGCTCGGTTATGGGCTCGGTTATGGGCTCGGTTATGGGCTCGGTTATGGGCTCGGTTATGGGCTCGGTTATGGGCTCGGTTATGGGCTCGGTTATGGGCTCGGTTATGGGCTCGGTTATGGGCTCGGTTATGGGCTCGGTTATGGGCTCGGTTATGGGCTCGGTTATGGGCTCGGTTATGGGCTCGGTTATGGGCTCGGTTATGGGCTCGGTTATGGGCTCGGTTATGGGCTCGGTTATGGGCTCGGTTATGGGCTCGGTTATGGGCTCGGTTATGGGCTCGGTTATGGGCTCGGTTATGGGCTCGGTTATGGGCTCGGTTATGGGCTCGGTTATGGGCTCGGTTATGGGCTCGGTTATGGGCTCGGTTATGGGCTCGGTTATGGGCTCGGTTATGGGCTCGGTTATGGGCTCGGTTATGGGCTCGGTTATGGGCTCGGTTATGGGCTCGGTTATGGGCTCGGTTATGGGCTCGGTTATGGGCTCGGTTATGGGCTCGGTTATGGGCTCGGTTATGGGCTCGGTTATGGGCTCGGTTATGGGCTCGGTTATGGGCTCGGTTATGGGCTCGGTTATGGGCTCGGTTATGGGCTCGGTTATGGGCTCGGTTATGGGCTCGGTTATGGGCTCGGTTATGGGCTCGGTTATGGGCTCGGTTATGGGCTCGGTTATGGGCTCGGTTATGGGCTCGGTTATGGGCTCGGTTATGGGCTCGGTTATGGGCTCGGTTATGGGCTCGGTTATGGGCTCGGTTATGGGCTCGGTTATGGGCTCGGTTATGGGCTCGGTTATGGGCTCGGTTATGGGCTCGGTTATGGGCTCGGTTATGGGCTCGGTTATGGGCTCGGTTATGGGCTCGGTTATGGGCTCGGTTATGGGCTCGGTTATGGGCTCGGTTATGGGCTCGGTTATGGGCTCGGTTATGGGCTCGGTTATGGGCTCGGTTATGGGCTCGGTTATGGGCTCGGTTATGGGCTCGGTTATGGGCTCGGTTATGGGCTCGGTTATGGGCTCGGTTATGGGCTCGGTTATGGGCTCGGTTATGGGCTCGGTTATGGGCTCGGTTATGGGCTCGGTTATGGGCTCGGTTATGGGCTCGGTTATGGGCTCGGTTATGGGCTCGGTTATGGGCTCGGTTATGGGCTCGGTTATGGGCTCGGTTATGGGCTCGGTTATGGGCTCGGTTATGGGCTCGGTTATGGGCTCGGTTATGGGCTCGGTTATGGGCTCGGTTATGGGCTCGGTTATGGGCTCGGTTATGGGCTCGGTTATGGGCTCGGTTATGGGCTCGGTTATGGGCTCGGTTATGGGCTCGGTTATGGGCTCGGTTATGGGCTCGGTTATGGGCTCGGTTATGGGCTCGGTTATGGGCTCGGTTATGGGCTCGGTTATGGGCTCGGTTATGGGCTCGGTTATGGGCTCGGTTATGGGCTCGGTTATGGGCTCGGTTATGGGCTCGGTTATGGGCTCGGTTATGGGCTCGGTTATGGGCTCGGTTATGGGCTCGGTTATGGGCTCGGTTATGGGCTCGGTTATGGGCTCGGTTATGGGCTCGGTTATGGGCTCGGTTATGGGCTCGGTTATGGGCTCGGTTATGGGCTCGGTTATGGGCTCGGTTATGGGCTCGGTTATGGGCTCGGTTATGGGCTCGGTTATGGGCTCGGTTATGGGCTCGGTTATGGGCTCGGTTATGGGCTCGGTTATGGGCTCGGTTATGGGCTCGGTTATGGGCTCGGTTATGGGCTCGGTTATGGGCTCGGTTATGGGCTCGGTTATGGGCTCGGTTATGGGCTCGGTTATGGGCTCGGTTATGGGCTCGGTTATGGGCTCGGTTATGGGCTCGGTTATGGGCTCGGTTATGGGCTCGGTTATGGGCTCGGTTATGGGCTCGGTTATGGGCTCGGTTATGGGCTCGGTTATGGGCTCGGTTATGGGCTCGGTTATGGGCTCGGTTATGGGCTCGGTTATGGGCTCGGTTATGGGCTCGGTTATGGGCTCGGTTATGGGCTCGGTTATGGGCTCGGTTATGGGCTCGGTTATGGGCTCGGTTATGGGCTCGGTTATGGGCTCGGTTATGGGCTCGGTTATGGGCTCGGTTATGGGCTCGGTTATGGGCTCGGTTATGGGCTCGGTTATGGGCTCGGTTATGGGCTCGGTTATGGGCTCGGTTATGGGCTCGGTTATGGGCTCGGTTATGGGCTCGGTTATGGGCTCGGTTATGGGCTCGGTTATGGGCTCGGTTATGGGCTCGGTTATGGGCTCGGTTATGGGCTCGGTTATGGGCTCGGTTATGGGCTCGGTTATGGGCTCGGTTATGGGCTCGGTTATGGGCTCGGTTATGGGCTCGGTTATGGGCTCGGTTATGGGCTCGGTTATGGGCTCGGTTATGGGCTCGGTTATGGGCTCGGTTATGGGCTCGGTTATGGGCTCGGTTATGGGCTCGGTTATGGGCTCGGTTATGGGCTCGGTTATGGGCTCGGTTATGGGCTCGGTTATGGGCTCGGTTATGGGCTCGGTTATGGGCTCGGTTATGGGCTCGGTTATGGGCTCGGTTATGGGCTCGGTTATGGGCTCGGTTATGGGCTCGGTTATGGGCTCGGTTATGGGCTCGGTTATGGGCTCGGTTATGGGCTCGGTTATGGGCTCGGTTATGGGCTCGGTTATGGGCTCGGTTATGGGCTCGGTTATGGGCTCGGTTATGGGCTCGGTTATGGGCTCGGTTATGGGCTCGGTTATGGGCTCGGTTATGGGCTCGGTTATGGGCTCGGTTATGGGCTCGGTTATGGGCTCGGTTATGGGCTCGGTTATGGGCTCGGTTATGGGCTCGGTTATGGGCTCGGTTATGGGCTCGGTTATGGGCTCGGTTATGGGCTCGGTTATGGGCTCGGTTATGGGCTCGGTTATGGGCTCGGTTATGGGCTCGGTTATGGGCTCGGTTATGGGCTCGGTTATGGGCTCGGTTATGGGCTCGGTTATGGGCTCGGTTATGGGCTCGGTTATGGGCTCGGTTATGGGCTCGGTTATGGGCTCGGTTATGGGCTCGGTTATGGGCTCGGTTATGGGCTCGGTTATGGGCTCGGTTATGGGCTCGGTTATGGGCTCGGTTATGGGCTCGGTTATGGGCTCGGTTATGGGCTCGGTTATGGGCTCGGTTATGGGCTCGGTTATGGGCTCGGTTATGGGCTCGGTTATGGGCTCGGTTATGGGCTCGGTTATGGGCTCGGTTATGGGCTCGGTTATGGGCTCGGTTATGGGCTCGGTTATGGGCTCGGTTATGGGCTCGGTTATGGGCTCGGTTATGGGCTCGGTTATGGGCTCGGTTATGGGCTCGGTTATGGGCTCGGTTATGGGCTCGGTTATGGGCTCGGTTATGGGCTCGGTTATGGGCTCGGTTATGGGCTCGGTTATGGGCTCGGTTATGGGCTCGGTTATGGGCTCGGTTATGGGCTCGGTTATGGGCTCGGTTATGGGCTCGGTTATGGGCTCGGTTATGGGCTCGGTTATGGGCTCGGTTATGGGCTCGGTTATGGGCTCGGTTATGGGCTCGGTTATGGGCTCGGTTATGGGCTCGGTTATGGGCTCGGTTATGGGCTCGGTTATGGGCTCGGTTATGGGCTCGGTTATGGGCTCGGTTATGGGCTCGGTTATGGGCTCGGTTATGGGCTCGGTTATGGGCTCGGTTATGGGCTCGGTTATGGGCTCGGTTATGGGCTCGGTTATGGGCTCGGTTATGGGCTCGGTTATGGGCTCGGTTATGGGCTCGGTTATGGGCTCGGTTATGGGCTCGGTTATGGGCTCGGTTATGGGCTCGGTTATGGGCTCGGTTATGGGCTCGGTTATGGGCTCGGTTATGGGCTCGGTTATGGGCTCGGTTATGGGCTCGGTTATGGGCTCGGTTATGGGCTCGGTTATGGGCTCGGTTATGGGCTCGGTTATGGGCTCGGTTATGGGCTCGGTTATGGGCTCGGTTATGGGCTCGGTTATGGGCTCGGTTATGGGCTCGGTTATGGGCTCGGTTATGGGCTCGGTTATGGGCTCGGTTATGGGCTCGGTTATGGGCTCGGTTATGGGCTCGGTTATGGGCTCGGTTATGGGCTCGGTTATGGGCTCGGTTATGGGCTCGGTTATGGGCTCGGTTATGGGCTCGGTTATGGGCTCGGTTATGGGCTCGGTTATGGGCTCGGTTATGGGCTCGGTTATGGGCTCGGTTATGGGCTCGGTTATGGGCTCGGTTATGGGCTCGGTTATGGGCTCGGTTATGGGCTCGGTTATGGGCTCGGTTATGGGCTCGGTTATGGGCTCGGTTATGGGCTCGGTTATGGGCTCGGTTATGGGCTCGGTTATGGGCTCGGTTATGGGCTCGGTTATGGGCTCGGTTATGGGCTCGGTTATGGGCTCGGTTATGGGCTCGGTTATGGGCTCGGTTATGGGCTCGGTTATGGGCTCGGTTATGGGCTCGGTTATGGGCTCGGTTATGGGCTCGGTTATGGGCTCGGTTATGGGCTCGGTTATGGGCTCGGTTATGGGCTCGGTTATGGGCTCGGTTATGGGCTCGGTTATGGGCTCGGTTATGGGCTCGGTTATGGGCTCGGTTATGGGCTCGGTTATGGGCTCGGTTATGGGCTCGGTTATGGGCTCGGTTATGGGCTCGGTTATGGGCTCGGTTATGGGCTCGGTTATGGGCTCGGTTATGGGCTCGGTTATGGGCTCGGTTATGGGCTCGGTTATGGGCTCGGTTATGGGCTCGGTTATGGGCTCGGTTATGGGCTCGGTTATGGGCTCGGTTATGGGCTCGGTTATGGGCTCGGTTATGGGCTCGGTTATGGGCTCGGTTATGGGCTCGGTTATGGGCTCGGTTATGGGCTCGGTTATGGGCTCGGTTATGGGCTCGGTTATGGGCTCGGTTATGGGCTCGGTTATGGGCTCGGTTATGGGCTCGGTTATGGGCTCGGTTATGGGCTCGGTTATGGGCTCGGTTATGGGCTCGGTTATGGGCTCGGTTATGGGCTCGGTTATGGGCTCGGTTATGGGCTCGGTTATGGGCTCGGTTATGGGCTCGGTTATGGGCTCGGTTATGGGCTCGGTTATGGGCTCGGTTATGGGCTCGGTTATGGGCTCGGTTATGGGCTCGGTTATGGGCTCGGTTATGGGCTCGGTTATGGGCTCGGTTATGGGCTCGGTTATGGGCTCGGTTATGGGCTCGGTTATGGGCTCGGTTATGGGCTCGGTTATGGGCTCGGTTATGGGCTCGGTTATGGGCTCGGTTATGGGCTCGGTTATGGGCTCGGTTATGGGCTCGGTTATGGGCTCGGTTATGGGCTCGGTTATGGGCTCGGTTATGGGCTCGGTTATGGGCTCGGTTATGGGCTCGGTTATGGGCTCGGTTATGGGCTCGGTTATGGGCTCGGTTATGGGCTCGGTTATGGGCTCGGTTATGGGCTCGGTTATGGGCTCGGTTATGGGCTCGGTTATGGGCTCGGTTATGGGCTCGGTTATGGGCTCGGTTATGGGCTCGGTTATGGGCTCGGTTATGGGCTCGGTTATGGGCTCGGTTATGGGCTCGGTTATGGGCTCGGTTATGGGCTCGGTTATGGGCTCGGTTATGGGCTCGGTTATGGGCTCGGTTATGGGCTCGGTTATGGGCTCGGTTATGGGCTCGGTTATGGGCTCGGTTATGGGCTCGGTTATGGGCTCGGTTATGGGCTCGGTTATGGGCTCGGTTATGGGCTCGGTTATGGGCTCGGTTATGGGCTCGGTTATGGGCTCGGTTATGGGCTCGGTTATGGGCTCGGTTATGGGCTCGGTTATGGGCTCGGTTATGGGCTCGGTTATGGGCTCGGTTATGGGCTCGGTTATGGGCTCGGTTATGGGCTCGGTTATGGGCTCGGTTATGGGCTCGGTTATGGGCTCGGTTATGGGCTCGGTTATGGGCTCGGTTATGGGCTCGGTTATGGGCTCGGTTATGGGCTCGGTTATGGGCTCGGTTATGGGCTCGGTTATGGGCTCGGTTATGGGCTCGGTTATGGGCTCGGTTATGGGCTCGGTTATGGGCTCGGTTATGGGCTCGGTTATGGGCTCGGTTATGGGCTCGGTTATGGGCTCGGTTATGGGCTCGGTTATGGGCTCGGTTATGGGCTCGGTTATGGGCTCGGTTATGGGCTCGGTTATGGGCTCGGTTATGGGCTCGGTTATGGGCTCGGTTATGGGCTCGGTTATGGGCTCGGTTATGGGCTCGGTTATGGGCTCGGTTATGGGCTCGGTTATGGGCTCGGTTATGGGCTCGGTTATGGGCTCGGTTATGGGCTCGGTTATGGGCTCGGTTATGGGCTCGGTTATGGGCTCGGTTATGGGCTCGGTTATGGGCTCGGTTATGGGCTCGGTTATGGGCTCGGTTATGGGCTCGGTTATGGGCTCGGTTATGGGCTCGGTTATGGGCTCGGTTATGGGCTCGGTTATGGGCTCGGTTATGGGCTCGGTTATGGGCTCGGTTATGGGCTCGGTTATGGGCTCGGTTATGGGCTCGGTTATGGGCTCGGTTATGGGCTCGGTTATGGGCTCGGTTATGGGCTCGGTTATGGGCTCGGTTATGGGCTCGGTTATGGGCTCGGTTATGGGCTCGGTTATGGGCTCGGTTATGGGCTCGGTTATGGGCTCGGTTATGGGCTCGGTTATGGGCTCGGTTATGGGCTCGGTTATGGGCTCGGTTATGGGCTCGGTTATGGGCTCGGTTATGGGCTCGGTTATGGGCTCGGTTATGGGCTCGGTTATGGGCTCGGTTATGGGCTCGGTTATGGGCTCGGTTATGGGCTCGGTTATGGGCTCGGTTATGGGCTCGGTTATGGGCTCGGTTATGGGCTCGGTTATGGGCTCGGTTATGGGCTCGGTTATGGGCTCGGTTATGGGCTCGGTTATGGGCTCGGTTATGGGCTCGGTTATGGGCTCGGTTATGGGCTCGGTTATGGGCTCGGTTATGGGCTCGGTTATGGGCTCGGTTATGGGCTCGGTTATGGGCTCGGTTATGGGCTCGGTTATGGGCTCGGTTATGGGCTCGGTTATGGGCTCGGTTATGGGCTCGGTTATGGGCTCGGTTATGGGCTCGGTTATGGGCTCGGTTATGGGCTCGGTTATGGGCTCGGTTATGGGCTCGGTTATGGGCTCGGTTATGGGCTCGGTTATGGGCTCGGTTATGGGCTCGGTTATGGGCTCGGTTATGGGCTCGGTTATGGGCTCGGTTATGGGCTCGGTTATGGGCTCGGTTATGGGCTCGGTTATGGGCTCGGTTATGGGCTCGGTTATGGGCTCGGTTATGGGCTCGGTTATGGGCTCGGTTATGGGCTCGGTTATGGGCTCGGTTATGGGCTCGGTTATGGGCTCGGTTATGGGCTCGGTTATGGGCTCGGTTATGGGCTCGGTTATGGGCTCGGTTATGGGCTCGGTTATGGGCTCGGTTATGGGCTCGGTTATGGGCTCGGTTATGGGCTCGGTTATGGGCTCGGTTATGGGCTCGGTTATGGGCTCGGTTATGGGCTCGGTTATGGGCTCGGTTATGGGCTCGGTTATGGGCTCGGTTATGGGCTCGGTTATGGGCTCGGTTATGGGCTCGGTTATGGGCTCGGTTATGGGCTCGGTTATGGGCTCGGTTATGGGCTCGGTTATGGGCTCGGTTATGGGCTCGGTTATGGGCTCGGTTATGGGCTCGGTTATGGGCTCGGTTATGGGCTCGGTTATGGGCTCGGTTATGGGCTCGGTTATGGGCTCGGTTATGGGCTCGGTTATGGGCTCGGTTATGGGCTCGGTTATGGGCTCGGTTATGGGCTCGGTTATGGGCTCGGTTATGGGCTCGGTTATGGGCTCGGTTATGGGCTCGGTTATGGGCTCGGTTATGGGCTCGGTTATGGGCTCGGTTATGGGCTCGGTTATGGGCTCGGTTATGGGCTCGGTTATGGGCTCGGTTATGGGCTCGGTTATGGGCTCGGTTATGGGCTCGGTTATGGGCTCGGTTATGGGCTCGGTTATGGGCTCGGTTATGGGCTCGGTTATGGGCTCGGTTATGGGCTCGGTTATGGGCTCGGTTATGGGCTCGGTTATGGGCTCGGTTATGGGCTCGGTTATGGGCTCGGTTATGGGCTCGGTTATGGGCTCGGTTATGGGCTCGGTTATGGGCTCGGTTATGGGCTCGGTTATGGGCTCGGTTATGGGCTCGGTTATGGGCTCGGTTATGGGCTCGGTTATGGGCTCGGTTATGGGCTCGGTTATGGGCTCGGTTATGGGCTCGGTTATGGGCTCGGTTATGGGCTCGGTTATGGGCTCGGTTATGGGCTCGGTTATGGGCTCGGTTATGGGCTCGGTTATGGGCTCGGTTATGGGCTCGGTTATGGGCTCGGTTATGGGCTCGGTTATGGGCTCGGTTATGGGCTCGGTTATGGGCTCGGTTATGGGCTCGGTTATGGGCTCGGTTATGGGCTCGGTTATGGGCTCGGTTATGGGCTCGGTTATGGGCTCGGTTATGGGCTCGGTTATGGGCTCGGTTATGGGCTCGGTTATGGGCTCGGTTATGGGCTCGGTTATGGGCTCGGTTATGGGCTCGGTTATGGGCTCGGTTATGGGCTCGGTTATGGGCTCGGTTATGGGCTCGGTTATGGGCTCGGTTATGGGCTCGGTTATGGGCTCGGTTATGGGCTCGGTTATGGGCTCGGTTATGGGCTCGGTTATGGGCTCGGTTATGGGCTCGGTTATGGGCTCGGTTATGGGCTCGGTTATGGGCTCGGTTATGGGCTCGGTTATGGGCTCGGTTATGGGCTCGGTTATGGGCTCGGTTATGGGCTCGGTTATGGGCTCGGTTATGGGCTCGGTTATGGGCTCGGTTATGGGCTCGGTTATGGGCTCGGTTATGGGCTCGGTTATGGGCTCGGTTATGGGCTCGGTTATGGGCTCGGTTATGGGCTCGGTTA
>JASFAX010001860.1:0-48464 GCA_030737875.1 Allium sativum
GCAAGCTAGAACTTGTAGGGAACCGATCAATTAGTAGATCGTACCGTAGGACCCCGTAAGGGGTCACTTCATGATATTGGGCCAAGGGATCATTTCATGGTTAATACTTGACATGGGTTAGAATACTAGTACAGTTGGTGCAGCGAATCTTGAATATGCGATGCTAGACTTGATTTATCTTGTTATCTTAGTTATCTTGCCAGACTTATTATCATCCCTATGTTTACTTTCCGTTTACTCATGTCTTGTTAACTTTACTAATTTTTATACTGAAAGTCACTAGGACTTACCAGTCTTTATGATTGACCCTTTTTCTTTCACCTCTTTTTCTTTCGTCCCCCCCTCCCAGGTTCTCAGGGAGGAAACTCTAGCACTTACCTTGGATTTCTCTTGCTTTCTGTCAGCTCATGTACGGTTTGGTCTTGAGCTATGCTATGGCTGCATTTCTGCTATCTTTGGGGAATAAATTACTTTTGTCATTTTAAGTTTATGCTTCTTTATTTAGAACTTGATGTAATGGAATAATGACAATTTGCACTTTGGATATATGAGGCTTTGACTCTTTTCTTGAAAGTAATGAGATTTTGTTTTTAATTTATACCGCTGCTTTATTTATGTTCTGTCCTGTGATATCTCTGTGTATGTTTAACTAGATAACGCTCCTCCAAAACTAGTGCATTCCCTTTGTGAGTGACCCTAGAGGAGGTGGGGTGTTACAGTCGACCAACCGACTACCTGGGTCGGCATATGGGTTGCCCCGCCTTAGACCTGGGTCAACCCCTTTGTCAACCCGGTATGGGCTGGGTCGCCCACTTACCGTTGTTTTCTGCGTTCAGTTATATATATTATACACTGTTTTAGTTCAATCTTCTTGAGTTCCTAACTTCTTCATACGTAATCCAATTTATGAAAACCAAGAGTCTATCTAAACCATAATTTCATAACGAATGAATGATAAAGTCTGTTTTACTCAGTTCTTAATATTTAATTAATTAATATTCGTTTTATTATCATCATTATATAATTATTGTGTATTAAATTATGGGGTGTTACACTATGTTGACCAGCCTTTTGGTAACACCATCAAGATTCATTAACATCATAGACTAGACCATGGGGATGAGAAGGATCGAATAATCTTGACTAAGGAACTGATCGGCCAACGGATGAGTTGATCCAAACCTGAGACTTAAGCCAAACACAAGAACCCAATATGCAAGCCAGTTGGATTCCGTGATCTTCAGACCAAATGAGTCAGGCCTAGCCTAACTCCAAACAAGATATTTTCCTGAAGATTTGGTCTGACTCCTACTTGATCGCTCCTAGTCATCCTTAGTGATTGGATCAAATGCCACTTGTCACTATTGATTCAAATTACATAGCTCTCTACGGGGAGAACGCCTCTACAAGACCTCCTAAAATCCTGGATCGGATAACCATGCCTCAGCCTGTTTAAATGTTGTAGCATCTATAAATAGACCTTCTGGACTGATAAAAAGGATCTTTTGGCCAATCTCCGATTGTATTATTGCTATGATTATTTCACCTGTAATAGTTCATTTCATAAATAAGAGATTACAAAGTGGACGTAGGCTCGTTCTCGCCAAACCACTATAAACCTGTGTGTGATTCTTCTTCTCTTCATTTTTCATGTACTCTCTACAATTCCATTTCTTGGGTGTTGTACCATTTTTTTGTGTCAACACTTTGGTGCTTTCACAGGGAACGTTGATATTTTCAGCATTTGGAGGATTTTTCTCTACTTACGGATCACCAAGTCCGAGAATAGATCCTACGTCTTTTTCTATATCATTGAACCATGGTAGCACAATCCTCGGCACGCAATACCGAAAAGCAGCCACATGCTGCAACATCAGCAGACGCAGCCAGGGGGTCGACCGTTCTGGGTACTTCTCCGGACCAACCTACGCTACCATCTTCGGTGCAATCTTCCGTAGCAAATCAAGCTTCCCACTCAGCATTTGCTACCCATGATGCGTTTGCAGCCGTGATGAATCAACTCCGGGAAGCAATAACGACTTTAAACACTCAAGCCCGGGAGCATGCTGATATGAGAGAGGACATGAGTCGTATTCCGAGGAAGCTGGAGGAATTCTGGATGAAACAGTCTTCCCTTCAATTGCTGGACCAAAATTCGGAAGGCTTATTGTCATCCGAAGGAAGCAGAGATCAACTTCAACCACGACGCCCGCTGGAAAGTCCCGAAAACATATAACAATTGCAATTGGAAGGGGGTACCAACCAGCTCGGAATAGCTGATCAAGCTCGAGTCAATCTGACCAACCTAGAGGACATCGATCCAACAACTTGATAAGATCGAAGAACCTCCTCTTCGGATCACCAGAATGCTTCCCAAACAACCCAAGCTCCCGCTCTTCCAATCAGACGTCCTGTACACAACCAGGATGTTAGGGGTCCAGGATATTCCCCTGGTAGACTACTCATGCGACGTTGCTAGGAGAGGGAGCAAGGAGAGTTCGATCAATTAGAGAATTTGATCAATGTGCACTTATCCCTCCAGATTTGACTACCACTGTATGGCAAATCGTGAATGACAACGAAGGGTATAAGAATGATGTTTGAGGAATTGACCGAACCATTCGCCATTTACAGATGAGCAACTACGAGGGAACCACCGACCCCAACAACATTTAATGAGGTATTCATGGCATATGGAGGTAGTTGTAGCTCCAGACACCGTCAAATGCAAAGCCTTTCTGATTTTCTTGAGCGGGGTAGCACTCATGTGGTTCGCTCGGCTTCCCCGTGGTCGGTCCCAAACTTCAAAGATTTAAGTGAGAAATTCCTGAATCAATTCTGTCTCCATACCTCTAAGTCGAAGCATGTTATGGCCCTTTCCGCAATAAAGCAAGGAAGGAGTGAATCCCTAAGGAATTATCTCAGTCGATTTAACCGGGCTGCCATTGAAGTAAGCAATCCTAATGATGAGACAGACCTAATGGCTATAATAGACGATATCGATAAAAGGACGGAGTTTGGGAAGTATCTGATCGGCAAACCCCAACAACAATCGAGATGTTATATGAAAAGGCTAAAATCCGATTACGACAGGAAGATGCACAGCTAAATGAGGAAGATGGACCGAAAGACATGTCTAACAAAGCCGTCCAGAGTAATGTGGCGGTAAAACAGTCCGGGGATAACTCCGAAAAGGTGAAGTGAATATTGGAAATCGCGGCAAACGAAATGGTAACGAACCAAAGGGGAACAACGGAAACCCTGGACAAAGAAGGAATTCCATAAAGCGACCCCAATCGCATGTCTTTGAAAGTTATACAACTTTGAGTGATACACTTGAAAACATCAATCTCGACATGTGAAGTATAGTTCAGTACAAGAAGGCGCCCTTACGTGAGTCCACGGAAAAAGAACGGGAGACTGGGAAGTTTTGATTGTTCCATGAGATTTATGGGCATGTGACTAATGAATCCCGTCACCTTCAGGACATTGTTGAGAAGCTGATTCAAGATAGTAAGCTCTATGAGTATAAGGTGTCCCCGAGGGACAAGGGGAAAGGGACTTCCGTATCTAAGCAAAGCAGGCGACATCTAGAGTCACAGCCCAAGAAAAGGTGAAGGGGATGGTGATCAATTCCATTGTCGGAGGACCTCACCCAGCGGCGAATAGCGTTTGGACACGGAATGGTATGTAAACTCCGCAAAACATTTGGACGTTGCAGAGACCAACGCCCCTGAAGCCGCAAGTCCCATAAAACAAAGAAAGATGATGCCTGACGACATCATTTTCCGTGATCGGAGGTCGATCAGTGTAGAAGCCCTGAGCATCGACTCGTTGGTCATAACAGTCATTATTGTCCCGGCCACAGTACGAAAGTTTTTGGTTGACAATTGGAGTTCGGTAAATATCTTGTTCAGACATGCTTATGACTAGATGAAGTTGGAATTGAAGGACTTGAAGCCATGCACGGGCTAGATACGTGGCTTCAATGGGTCGTCCACTTAGCCGGTTGGTTTGATCGACCTATCGATAGAGTTGGGAGATGGAGACCATAAGAGAGTCCGGATCCTACCGCTTGTTGTAATGAATATAAACTCCCAATACAATGCATTTTTGAGACGACGGACCCTAGCCGAGTTTAGAGCTTTTATTACTCCTTGGTGCCTACTTTTGAAATTCTCGACCGACGAGGGATTGGAACGGTGTGCGGGGACCAAGTAACAGGGTAAGCCTGCTATTTGTCAAAATGGAAAGAACTGCGAAGCATAGATAGCAAGGAATCATAAGAGACTCCTCCCCTATAGAAGGGAAGGAGGCATAGTAACTATAGAAAACATCCCAGTCCGGACCGTCCATTTGCCAACTCGAGGACATCGATCCAAGAGAGGACGAAGAACCGGGAAGTAGGAAGGAATCCCCCGAATGAAACTACTATGGAGATCTCAATCAACGACGAGGACCCAACGAGGATCTTGAAGATTGGATCCCACGTTAACCCCCTCCGGACGAGGGAGTTGACTGAATTCCTCCGCGCTAATCTTGACGTGTTTGCGTGGACCTATGCTAACATGTATGGGATCTCACCCTCCATAATGACTCATTCTCTTAGTATCGACCCGAAGTATACCCCTGTGAAGCAAAAAAGGCGGACGATCCGTCCAAAGAGATCCGCAACTTTGACGGAAGAAATTGGAAAGCTTCAAGCCAATGAGTTCATTCGAGATGCGACTTATCCCTAATTGATAGAAAATCCTATGCTTGTGAAGAAAGCCGACGGGAAGTAGCAAACTTGTATCAACTTATCTGATTTAAATAAAGCATGCCCTAAGGATAGCTTCCCATTGCCCAGGATCGATCAGCTGGTCGACTCAACTACTGGGCATTAACTCCTTTCATTTACGGATGCTTACTCGGGATAATACTAGATTGCAATGCATGTCCCTGACCAGGAACATACCATCTTCAACACAGACCTCGGACAGTATTGTCATGTGGTCTTGCCCATCGGACAGAAGAATGCTGGGGCAGCATATCAGCGTATGATCAACCAAATGTTTAAGGACCAGATAGGAAAAACGATGGAGGTTTACATAGATGATATGTTGGTGAAGTCGAGGCAATCATCTGATCACATTAGAGACCTGTCAAAGATGTTTGATATCCTCTGAAGAAATGAGATGAAGCTCAATCCCTTGAAGTGTTCTTTTAGAGTAGCATCGGGAAAGTTTTTGGGTTTCATAGTTAGCTCTCGTGGGGTCGAATCGACCCCGATCAGATCGTAGCGCTCAAGGGAATCTAGGAACTAAAAAGGATCAAGAACGAGCAAAGTTTGGTAGGAAAGGTCGCAACAATGGATCGAATCATATCCAAGGCGACCGACAAATGCTTGCCCTTCTTTGAATTAATCAAAAGAGGGAAACAAAACTTCGTTTGGATGCCTGAATGTGTCGAATCCTTCCAAAATTTATTTGACCACCTGGAAAAACCTCTAATCCTGTCCAAACCAATCGACCATGAAGATCTATTTATGTACCTAGCAGTATCCACGCATTCAATCAGCTCGGTCCTAATCTGTGAAGAGGAACAGGTACAACGACCATTTTATTATGTAAGCAAGAAACTAACAGGGGTTGAACGCAACTATCTAAAGATTGAAAAACTCGCCTACAGCCTGCTGATTGCATCACGAATGCTCTGACATTACTTCCAGGCTCATCCTATCAAGGTCTTCATGGACTAACCACTACGACAAGTCTTGCAACAACCAGAGGCAAGCGAGAGACTGCTCAAATAGAATATCGAGTTAGTCAATTCAACTTGACCTTTTTCCCGCGGAAGTCCATCCGGAGCAAACACTAACTAATTTCATAGATGAGTTCACCACTCTAGAAGACGCCAACATGGAGGATAGTACCAAGCCTCCAGATACCGAACTGCGATTAGACACTTGGAAGTGTATACAGATGGGGACCGTAACGATCGACGTTTTGGCGCTGGCATGGTATTATTATCTCCTGAAGGACAGTCGATCTATTATGCCTTGAGACTGAATTCCTTGGCTACTAACAATGACTCCGAGTACGAAGCCTTGATTGCCGGGCTCAAGCTCGCGAGGGATTTAAGAATAGCATCGCTTATTATTTTCTAAAATTCACAACTTATTGTATTTCAGGTTCGAAAAAGAGTATCATACTAAATGATTTCGACTTGCTGCCTATCTCAAGCAGGTTGAAGAATTGCTGAATGGCTTTGATCAGTATACCATCTCCTACATTCCCAGAGAGTAAAACCAGATGGCAGACAAATTAGCAAAACTTGCCAGTTCCAACAACCCGAGCGAAGCAGGACCAGTCTCTATAGAGACTTTGAGCATTTCGTGCATAGATCAGATTGAGGTCGATCAATCAGAAACCAAACCTGGAAAAGAATCCTGGATGACTCCCATCATAAAAATTCTCCTATACGACACTCTCCCCGAAAGAAGGAATGAAAGACGAGCCCTCATACGACAAGCTTCTAGATGCATCATCCAGCAAGACCAACTTTATAGGAGGGGTTCCTTCATTCCAATGCTTCGATATGTGTCTAACGAAGATGTCAATAGAATATTGAAAGAAGTGCACGAAGGAGAGTGTGATGCTCATACACGAGGAAAACCCTAACTAAGAAAGTGCTGTGATATGGGTATTTCTTGCCGATCGTTAGCAAGGATGTAGCCAATTATTCCAGATGATGTGATAAATGCCATTGGTTAGTGCAAATTCCATGAGCTCCACCAACAGAGCTCACTCATATGTTTAGCCCTTGGTCATTCGCCGTTAGGGGAATAGATATTATCGGAAGTTTGCCAATATCAAAGGGGTGCAAAATACGCGATCGTGGCTGTAGACTACTTTACAAAGTGGACGGAAGCGAACAATTAACCACAATCATGTCAAAGCAAGTCATCAATTTTATTGTCAGGAATATCATATGCCGTTTTGGTTTGCCTCGTACTATCATAACTGATAATGGGACTCAGTTCGATAGCTCGGAGTTCAAAGACTTCTGTGAAAGCTATCACATCGAGAAAAAGTACACGGCGGTTGCGCACCAGCAATCAATGGACAAGTTGAAGCCGTTAACAAAATTATCAAGTTTATCCTAAAGAAACGGTTGAAACGAGCCAAAGGAAAATGGGTCAACATGCTTCCTTTATCCCTCTAGGCATATCGAACCAAACACTAGACGACCACCGGTCATATGCCTTTTTCCTTGTCATGCTACTCGGAAGCAATCATTCTCACAGAGCTTGATGTTCCTTCCCATAGGACTACATACTATGATCCACTATCAAATAAAGCCCTGCTCTTGGAATCATTAGACATGATTGATGAGAAAAGTGAAGAAGTAAACCTCCACGCTGAAGCTCATCGGCGTAGGGTCGCTTGATATTACAACAAGTGGATCCGAACCAAGACCTTCGATGTTGGCGATCTTGTTCTAAAACGGATCTTCCCAACTCCCGTAAATATGGGCCCGAAGTGGGAAGGGCCTTACGTCATCCAACATAAGCTTTGTAATGGAACCTTCAGGCTTGCGACTGTTGATGGCGAACCGTTTCAGAGAGCATGGAATGCTAAGCTTTTACGACATTATCTTTCTTAGGACTCTTGTTTTCTTATTATTTTATCTATTTAAGTATCGTAATAAGGTGTGTCTTATTACCCATGGTAGTTTATGAATAAAAGCTCCTTTCCTGCTCTATCTCGTTACTGTAATGACTATATGTTGTGATTCTGTAACAACCCACATTTTACGTATCAGAGGATTGTAAAGTATTTTTATTTTGTTCCCTAAGGGTTGGTTCATTCTCAAGTCTTAATATGTTGTTTATGGGGATGTGAGACATGTCCACAATTTTTACCAATTTTGTTTGTGACCATTTTTCCTCTACCAGTATTGTATAGGGCATAACTTTTGACTCAGATCGATTCAGGTGCTGAGATTGGTCCTATTGGAAAGGAACTGATGATTCCCATTCCATAGAGCGGTTACATTAAAGATTTGGCTCAGTGGTTTGGGAGGAATCGCTGTTTTAAGGTTTCACAGTTGGTTGTTCAGGTTTTTAAAGCCATAATGGGCTGATTTGGAGAGGCCCATTAGTGGGATGGCGGAAGGCTATAAATAGGGGGTAGGAAGCATGGAGAATAGTTTACTTTCTCCACTCCTTTATTTGGAAGAGCTTGGGATCCACCATTCCTCCATCTTCTTCACCTTTCCACCATTAAAGCTTAGAGAATCGAAGATCTACATCGTTTGAATCTAGATCTATGCCATTCCAAGAGAGAGTTCATCGAATTGAAGAGTTTAATGCAAATTCTTCACTATTTGGATCTAGATCTAAGTGTTTTTTGGTTGTTTTAGAGATTTGGTGAGTGACATGCGTCTCTCACACAAATTCAATCAAGTATATGAGTTGTTTGAGTATAATTTCATCATTTTCAAGTGTTTTCTCCTAAGGTCTACATCATGGTAAGTTTATTTTCATATGAATCATCATAACATATAATCTAGCAACTTAAAACCGGTAATTTCTATGTTATTTCATATGCTTATGCAAGTTAGGTCCATAATTTTAGACCATATATTCATTTATCATGATTTTATTGAATTATTGATGAAAATAGAAAATTTCGAGTTGTTGGCGGTTTTATATTGTGTTTGTGGTTGTATTGGGTGAATTGGATGAGTTGATTTCGTCGAATTCGTCGTTTGGCGAAGTTTTGATCAAATTTCGGGTTGAAATTATGATGGATCAGATCTGGAGTAGCATGGATCGATCAGAAAGTTATGGATCGGCCGAGTTCATGTCTTGGGGAACACGACATGATCGGTCCGGTCGGGCTCAAAATAATGGGTCGGGTCGAGATCAAAATAATGGATCGGTGGGTCTCAAGTCGAGGGGTCGGGTCAGTCTCAAGATGAGGGGTCAGGTCGGTTTCAAGATGATGGGTCGAGGCCGGCCTTAATTTTTATATGGGTCGGTCGGTACCTTACAGTGATGGATTAGCCAGTCGCTTCAGGAGATGGGTCGGCATGCTTTTAAACGATGGTTGTGACTTCGAAGAGAGTTCAAGTAGGAATGTTTGAAGTGCTGAGGTGTGTTCGTTGATTGGTGCAAAGCAACGAATGTGGAGACAACTCAAAGGTCATGAGTTGGTGGATAATGGTTGCTCGAGAAGGTCACTTGAGCAGTGATAGTCGTTAAGGTTGGACGACTAGAGATATTGAAGGATGAGAGATTATCGTTGTCGTAGGTCCTATCAGGCTCAAAACAAGGGCACAATAGAGACGTCTAAAAGACCGGAAGGCTGGTCGAGTACCCTGGCTATCGTTGAAATGCCTAGGTGCGTATCATTGAAAGGCGTATGGAGATTATGCTAGAATTGGGGTTATCATTAGCCCTTGATATATGGAAAGCTTGGCCATCATATAATAATGATGGTTTCAAAGCCAGATTGGCGGTGATAGTCAGATTCAGTCATGTATGCTGGTTGTTTATTTGTGTCATCTCACATAGATTGTCTGACGTCGAAAGATATGTTTCATGGGTGCTTGTCTGATATTAGTTTAGGCCTTGTGCTTGAGAGATGTTGTATTCGATTAAGATGATTTACGTGAGATATATAATCTAGATGTTATGCGTGTTATTATGAATTACTTCTGGTTGCCATGAATAAATGGTTATTTGGATTACTATGGATGTATTGTTGTAATGCTAATTGTAAAGGCTATCACTATCTGATGTGGGGAAGATGGGGATGAGTTCTTCTCTGGTGCTGGTAGATTAGTTTCCCTATCTACCTATTCTCATATACTTTATTGTTGATGTTAGATAGTTATTTTATCGCTGACTAAGACAGTTGTCTGACTCAAGGTTTTATATTTCCCTCTTATTACCTTGGTTGTTCATCTGATTTTTGGATGGATAGACTAGGTGGCAGGTGATTAGTGGGGACGATGCTGCTGTGCAGTGGCGAGAAGGAGGCTGGCATATTCTCTTTTACTACTATCTAGTTTACTTGTTTTTCCTTTGTTTGATGTTTGACTCTGTGTGCTGTAGTGAGGCAAATTTGTACAGACCTTATTTGGTAATCCTGGTGTTTGGATATACTTTCTAGTTGTTATGAAAGTTTGAAGTTTTTCTGCTCAATTATGCTTCACTATTGTTGCCTGTTGTATATTTTCTATCATATTTTATCCTTGCGCTGTTAGTTATACGATAGGTCCCGACCGTGTTTACCAACTCTGATGATCATCCATAGCTGCCTGGCACGTCTTTCAGCGCATTACTTCTCTTTTTAAGTGCAGGAGTTATGGGCAGTCGTCACAGATTCAACTAACATTATGTCAAAATCTTACCCCCCCAACCTGCCGGTCCATGTCATAATGAGTCACCTTGTTCAGGAACCGAAAGGAAATATGGGACGAATAACTTCGAGCTTGATGATGACGATCGAACCTTCAGACCAAACTTTGTAGACCAAAAGTGTGACACCAATGTAAACGGAATGACTGTCTATTTAAATTAACTCTGATTCTCATGACTTGAGAAGGAGTATAAAATTACAAATGAGTGTGAAAGATGCACCCCGACAAAATACCACTCCATCCCTGGAACTCTAACCCTTGACGACTAGAGGGAGAGTATAATAAGACTTATGTATCCCTAACCATGATCATTCGGCCCCCGGACTGGTCGAATCGATCTTGGAATCAACAAGGAGACTCGACGTCCGAATTGATCCCTCACGACACTAGGGGCATTATGATAAACAAGTGATCTGAATATGAGTTTCTCTTAAACGGTCCTTAGAGCCTAGAACAAATTGGGGACATTGATATTGCTCCCCTAGGACTTTCACAAATACTTGGACACATTAATAATACAAGTATTTGAAAGAAATTAAACATTGTTAAACATCAACACAAGCTTTGCTTCCAAAATAACATTGTTTACACGTACAACAAACTTCATCCACAAAATGCAAGACTTGCGAAGACAAAAACGCGTGAGCCGCACTCACAAACAACTCTCAAAGGGCCTAAAACATACATGTAACAGAGGACTTCTAAGCTTGAGGAGGCATGGAGAATATTTTACATTCTCCACTCCTTTATTTGTAAGAGCTAGGGATCCACCATTCCTTCATCTTCTTCACCTTTCCACCATTAAAGCTTAGAGAATCGAAGATCTACATTGTCTGAATCTTGATCTACGCCATTCCAAGATAGAGTTCATCGAATCGAAGAGTTTAATGCAAATTCTTCGCTGTTTGGATCTACATCTAAGTGTTTTTGGGTGGTTTTAGAGATTTGGTGAGTGATATGCATCTCTCACGCGGATTAAACCAAGTATATGAGTTTTTTTAGTATGATTTCATCATTTTCAAGTGTTTTCTCCTAATTTCTACATCATGTTAAGTATATTTTCGTATGAATCATCATAGGATCTAATCTAGCAACTTAAAACCAGTTTTTTCTATGTTATTTCATATGCGACCATATATTCATTTATCATGATTTTATTGTATTATTGATGAAAATAGCAAATTTCGAGTTATTAGCGATTTCATATTGTGTTTATAGTCGTATTGGATGAGTTGATTTTGTCGAATTCGTCATTTGGCGATGTTTTGGTCGAATTTCGAGTTGAAATTGTGACGAATCGGATCTGGAGTAGTATGGATCGGTCAGGAAGTTATGGATCGTTCGAGTTCGTGTTTTGGGAACATGACATGATGGGTCGAGTCGGGCTCAAAATAATGGGTTGGGTCGGGCTCAAAATAATGGATAGGTCGGTCTCACGATGAGGGGTCGGGTCGGTCCCAAGATGATGGGTCGGGATCAAGATAATGGGTCGGGGTCAGCCCTAATTCTTACATGGGTCGGTCGGTACCTTACGATGATGGATCAGCCAGTCGCTTCAGGAGGTGGGTCGGCATGCTTTTAATCGATGATTGTGACTTCAAAGAGAGTTCAAGTAGGAATGTTTGAAGTGTTGAGAGCTGTTAATTGATTGGTGCAAAGCAACGAATGTGGAGACAACTCAATGGTCATGAGTTGATGGATAATGGTTGCTCGAGAAGGTCGCCTGAGCAGTGATAGCCGTCAAGGTTGGGCGACTAGAGATATTGAAGGATGAGAGATTATCGTTGTCGTAGGTCCTAACGGGCTCAAAACATGGGTACAATATAGACGTCTAAAAGACCGGAAGGTTACTGGTCGAGTACCCTGGGTATCCTTGAAAGGCCTAGGTACATATCGTTGAAAGGCGTATGGTGATTCTACTAGAACTGGGGTTACCATTAGCCCTTGATATATGGAAAGGTTGGCCATCATACGATTAACAATGGTTTCAAAGCAAGATTGGCGGTGATAGTCAGAGTCAGTTATGTATGTTGGTTGTTTATTTGTGCCGTCACACGTAGATTGTCTGATGTCGAAAGAGATATTTCTTGGGTGCTTGTCTGATATTGGTTTAGGCTCTAGGGCATGTGCTTGAGAGATGTTGAATACAATTAAGATGATTTACATAAGATATATAATTTGGATGTTATGTGTGTTATTATGAATTACTTCTGGTTGCCATGAATAAATGGTTGTTTGGATTACCATGGATGTATGGTTGTAATGCTTGTTGTAAAGGCTATCATTGTCCAATGTGGGGAAGATGGGGATGAGCTCTTCTCTGGTGCTGGTATATTAGTTTTTCTATCTACCTATTCTCATATACTTTATTGTTGATGTTAGATGGTTGTTTTATCACTCACTAAGATTGTTGCCTGACTCAAGGTTTTACGTTTCCCTCTTATTACCTTGGGCTGTTCATCCAGTTTTTGGATGGCAGACTAGGTGGCAGGTAACAAGTGATTAGTGAGGACGATGCTGTTGTGCGGTGGCGAGCAGAAGGCTGGCATATTATCTTTTACTACTATCTACTATACTTGTTTTTCGGCTGTTTGATGTTTAACTCTGAGTTCCGTAGCGAGGCAAATTTGTACAGACCTTATGTTGTAATCCTGGTGTTTGGATATACAATCTAGTTGTTATGAAAGTTTGAAGTTTTTCTGCTCAAATATGCTTCACTATTATTGCCTGTTGTATATGTTCTATTATATTTTACCCTTGCGCTGTGAGTTATACATCAGGTCTAATTGTGTTTACCAACCCTGATGATCGTCCATAACTGCCTGGCACGTCCTTCAACGAATTACTTCTCTTGTTAACCGCAAGAGTTATGGGCAGTCATAACATTTAGTATCAGAGCTATGGTTATCGATTTTAGCCAAAGTTCAAATACATAATTACGTATAAGAGACGTATTTGTATATTTCAGTTGGTTGTATACTATATTGTAGTATATAGCATAGTAGCGTTTGATCTCTATTAGCAGTTTTCTTGCAAGTGGCTAATCATTCCAACTTGCAGATTTAGAATGGGTCGACGTTCTTCAAGACATACTGTTAGGGATAAGACTGTGCCTGGAGGGGGAATTGGCGTTATACTCGATTACCCAGCCATGTTTGAAGCCACAATAGAAGCATTCATGAGAAGGGTACTCGCTCCAGTGGCAACCACGATAGATGTAGGTGTTCAGATGCCTAGGGTTGTGGATTTTGCGAAGCTGTGTAAATATTTCACATCTCTAGGAGGACAGACATTTAAAGGGACTGAGCCAACTGAAGAGGTTTAGAGGTGGTTAGAGGCTTGTATTCGTGTCTTTGGAGACTTGGGTATAGAAGATGCAACTAAGAGAATGCTTGCGTCAAGGCAGCTGCATGGCAGGGCCATGGAGTGGTGGAATTCTATTACGCTTGAGACTCCGGAAGAAGAAATAACTTGGGAGCAGTTCTAAGTTAAGTTCGAGACAAAGTTTATCTCCACTTCTCATAAGTCTTCTCTATTCAAGAAATTTGTGGAGTTGAAACAAAATGGTAGGCCAGTGCTTGATTATATTTCGGATTTTGAGGCCTTGTCCAGATATGCCCGTTCATACATTGACGCACCCTTTCAGAAGAACGAGAAGATCGTTATGGGTTTGGATACCTACATAGGAAGATCGTTGGTGAAACATCTTGATGATTCATTTGAGAAGATTGTGGAAAAAGCTATGAGATATGAAAGCTTGTTTCCAAAGGAGGAAGCTGTTGTTGTTGCTACCAAGGAGGTTCCAAAACCACATCGGGGTGGTAATAATAACAATAAGAAGAGGAAGCAACAACAACAAAAAGGAAAGGATAGCCAGAAGAAGCCAAAGAGGAGGTGGTTTTCTTTGACTGCCAACATAAAGGTCATTTTGCTAATGAGTGCAAGAATCCTAAAGATGAGAAGAAGTGCTTCAAGTGTGGAAAGCCTGGGCATGAGATGAAGGATTGTCCAGAATCGGCTAAGTGAAAGCAGGTTGTGAAGTCATATGCTTTGGAAGCCGTGTCATCTTCTTCAATAGCTCCTACTTTAGAGGAGAAGGGAAAGGGTGTCGTCGTTCAAGGTACTATTTATGTTCGAGGTGTTTCGGTTTGTGTGTTGTTTGATACTGGAGCATCGCATTCATTCATTTGTAATGAACTTGTTTACCGCTTGGGTTTGGAACCCGAGATTGGTGATAGACCAATGATTGTGACTTATCCAGTTGGGGATTCGCCCAGTTTGTGCATGTTGTGTCGTGGTCTAGTGTTGTCGAGTCATGGTTGCTCTTTTGTGTGTGATTGCTTTGTTTTGAACTTCACTGGGTTTGGGATCATCTTGGGCATGGATTGGCTCAAGAGGTATGCGGCAACAGTGAATTGCGAGAAGATAGAGGTTAGGGTCGGGGATGTAGAAGGGCGAAAGGTGTTGATTAGATGTAAGCCTGAAGACGAGGTCTTCATGAGATATCTATATTCGCTTGGGATTCCACAAGATGACTTGTCATCTGTACTGATCGCTAATGAGTATGAGGATGTCTTTTAAGAAGTCAAAGGTTTGTCGCCACATCGTGAGATCGAGTTTAGGATCGATTTGGTCGAGGGCGCTAGACCAATCGTTATGCCTCTTAGGCGGATGACACCTAAGAAACAACGAGAATTAGAGGTGCAAGTTAGTGACCTTCTAGGAAAGGGATTCTTTCGGAGAAGTGTTTCTGAATCTCTCATTAAGATTGTGTATGGACTATCATGAGCTGAACAAGGTGACCAAGAAGAACAAGTATCCGTTTCCAAGGATTGATGACTTGTTCAATCAGCTTCATGAGGCCTAAGCGTTTTCTCAGATGGATTTGGCAATGGGATTTCATCAGTTAAGAGTGACAAAGGATAGTGTGCCGAAGACTGCTTTTAGGACACCATCTGGTTTTTTCGAATAGTTGGTGATGCCACTCGGATTGACTAACGCACCAGCGTATTTTGTGGATCTTATGAACAGAGTTTTCAGAGATCAGTTGAACAAGTTCGTGCTTGTGTTCGTGGATGATATTCTGGTTTACTCTCGAAATGAGGTAGAACATAAGACGCACTTGTAAGTTGTTTTGGAAATCATGCGGAAGCATCAGTTGATAGCTTAGTTTTTGAAGTGTCACTTCTGGAAGAGCTAAGTGAGGTCCTTAAGCCATGTTGTTTCTGGAAATGGGATAGTGGTCGACCCTACTAAAGTGGCAGTGATCCAGGACTGGGATAGACCTAAGCATGCGACGGATGTGAGAAGTTTCCTTGGGTTGACAGGTTACTACCGGTGGTTTGTCAAGGATTTCTCCAAGGTAGCTGCACCGTTGACATAATTGACAAAGAAGAACCAAGTGTTCACATGGGATGCAAAGTGTGAGAAAGCATTTGGAATCCAGAAGGAGAGACTAATGAGTGCTCCTGTGTTGACCATTCCAATTGGGAATGAAGAGATGATTGTTTATACTGATGCATGTGGTACTGGGCTTGGAGAAGTACTAATGCATAAGGATAAGGTTGTGGCCTATGCGAGTCGACAACTAAAGCCGCATGAAAGGAATTATCCAACTCATGATTTGGAGTTGGCAGTGGTCGTGCTTTATCTGAAGATGTGGAGACATTACTTATTGGGAGTTCGGCTAGAGTTGTTTACGGATCACAAATCGTTGAAGTATCTTTTCTCCGAAAAGGATTTGAATCTTCTGCAGCAAAGGGGGCCAGATTTTCTGGCATCGTATGATTTTAGTATAGCTTATACTCCAGGAAAAGGCAACGCAGTGGTAGATGCGTTGAGTAGAGGACATTCAAGTTTGGGAGCGATGTTTTCATAATGGAAGATCCTCGAGTACCTGGAAGGATTTGATTCCAGACCAAGGTGTGAATTGGAACCTGAAATGTTGGCAAGCTTATCGGTAAGACCTACTCTCATCGAAAGAATTAGCAAGAGCCAAAAGTGAGATGCAAAGCATGCCAAGCCTATCCAAAAATTAGAACCAGAGGATAAAGAGTTCGAGGTTGATCGAGAAGGTTGACTTCGAAAGCAAGGACGACTGGTTATTCCTGATATTGACGGATTGAGAGATGAAGTTCTAAGGGAATCTCATCACGCAAAGTTGACAATTCATCCAAGTGGTAATAAGATATATTAGGACATGAAGAGAATCTACTACTGGGAAGGGATGAAAAGAGATGTTGGAAAGTTCATTTCCAAGTGCATGAGCTGTCAGTTGGTGAAAGTTTAACAGAAGAGGCCGAGTAGGTTGCTTTAGCCATTGGAGGTTCCTACATGGAAGTGGGAGAAGATATCAATGGATTTTATCGATGGACTACTTAGAACCAGGGCAAGGAACGAAGGAATTTGGGTCATCGTGGATCGTTTGACCAAAAGTGCAAGGTTTATTCCTGTCAAGTCAACTAGGACGGCATCGAAGTTGGCTGAGCTATATATAAAATGGATAGTTTCATTCCATGGTATCTCGAAGAGCATAGTGAGTGATCGAGATCCTTTGTTCACAAGTGTATTTCGGAAGATTTTGCAAGAGAATTTGGGAACCGAGTTGTGTTTGAGTATGTCTTATCATCCCCAAACTGATGGTCAAACTGAGAGCGTTACCAGAGTTTTGGTAGATCTCCTAAGAGCTTGTGTGTTGGATTTTGGGAGATAGTGGGAAGACCATCTACATCTAGTTGAGTTTGCATATAATAATAGCTACCAGTCGAGCATTGGGATGGCACCATACGAGGCGTGTAAGGTAGACCATGTATTTCTCCGGCATGTTGGTTAGAAACTGGAGATAAGTTGATACTTGGGGTAGAGATGATAAGTGAGACATCAAATTGTATCGAGATCGTTCGGCAACGAATGAAGGCAGCCCAAGATTGTCAGAATAGTTATGTTGATAAGCGTCGAAAAGATTTGGAATTCAACGTTGGCGAAATGGTTTTCGTGAAGACTTTTCCATTGAAGCATGTGGTTCGATTCGGAATCAACGAAAAGTTAGCTCCTAGGTTCGTTAGATCGTTATCTATATTCGAGCGAATTGGAAAGCACACATATAAATTAAAGTTACGCGAGAAGATCTTGAGTGTGCATAATGTTTTCCACGTGTCTTTTCTACTGAAATTTGTGCATGATTCGAATGTGGGGGTATCTCTAGAGCAGTATAAAGACCTAGAAGTAGAGACCGTAATTGCAAGACCTCGTAAGTTGCTTCGTGTTGTGGAGAATGGCACGAAATGGCTTAGGAGGAAGACGGTTAAACTAGTCAAGGTACAACTGAGTGAGGATGGTGACGATTGTATATAGGGGATGGAAGAGAGCATGAAGGCGACCCATCCAGAACTCTTCGCTAGTATGACCTATTAATATTGTGTCATCATTACATCATTGTAACTTGTGCTATTGTTGTTGTTGTTGTTAGAATTCTGCATGCTAAGATAAGGCTATGGATGCATGGCTCGATGCCGGCTAGTTTGGGTGATAGAATTGGCTGCTCATGGATGATAGGCATGCAAAATTGCTTCGGTTGCTTATGTTTGTTGGGATTTCGGGGGCGAAATTCCTAAAGAGAGGGAGAATGTAACAACCCACATTTTACATATCAGAGGATCATAAAATATTTTTATTTTGTTCCATGAGGGTTGGATCATTCTCAAGTTTTAATATGTAATTTATGGGGATGTGAGACATGTCCACTATTTTTACCAATTTTGTTTGTGATCATTGTTCCTCTGTTAGTCTTGTACAGGGCATAACTTTTGACTCCGATCGATTCAGGTGCTGACATCGGTCTCATTGGAAAGGAAATGATGATTCTCATTCCGTAGAGTGGTCACATTAAAGATTTGGCTTAGCGGTTTGGGAGAAATCGCTGTTTTAAGATTTCGTAGTTGGTTGTTCAGGTTTTTAAAGCCATAATGGGCTGATTTGGAGAGACCGATTAGTGGGCTGGTGGAAGGCTATAAATAGGGGGTAGGAGGCATGGTGAATAGTTTACTTTCTCCACTCCTTTATTTGGAAGAGCTTGGGATCCTCCATTCCTCCATCTTCTTCACCTTTCCACCATTAAAGCTTAGAGAATCGAATATCTACATCGTTTGATTCTAGATCTACGCCATTCCAATAGAGAGTTCATCGAATCGAAGAGTTTAATATAAATTCTTCACTGTTTGGATCTTGATCTAAGGGTTTTTGGGTTGTTTTAGAGATTTGGTGAGTGACGTGCGTCTCTCACAGAGATTCAATCAAGTATATGAGTTGTTTGAGTATATTCATCATTTTCAAGTGTTTTCTCCTAAGGTCCACATCATGGTAAGTTTATTTTCAGTTGAATCATCATAATATCTAATCTAGCAACTTAAAACTTGTAATTTCTGGGTTATTTCATATGTTTATGCAAGTTAGATACATAATTTTAGACCATATATTCATTTATCATTATTTTATTGAATTATTGATGAAAATAGAAAATTTCGAGTTGTTAGAGGTTTCATATTGTGTTTATGGTCATATTGGGTGAATTGGATGAGTTGATTTCGTCGAATTTGTCGTTTGGCGAAGTTTTGGTCTAATTTCGGGTTGAAATTGTGATGGATCAAATCTAAAGTAGTATGGATCGGTCGGGAAGTTATGGATCGGTCGAGTTCATGTCTTGGGGAACATGACATGATGCGTCCGGTCGGGCTCAAAATAATGGGTCAGGTCGGGATCAAAATAATGGATCAGTCGATCTCAAGACGAGGGGTCGGGTCAGTCTCAAGATGAGTGGTCAGGTCGGGCTCAAGACGATGGGTCGGTTCGGGCTCAAGATGATGGGTCGGGGTCGGCCTTAATTCTTATATGGGTCGGTCGGTACCTTACAGTGATGGATCGGCTAGTCGCTTCAGGAGATGGGTTGGCATGATTTTAAACGATGATTGTGACTTCGAAAAGAGTTCAAGTAGGAATGTTCGAAGTGTTGAGGTGTGTTCGTTGATTGGTGCGAAGCAACGAATGTGGAGATAACTCAAAGGTCATGAGTTGGTGGATAATGGTTGCTCGAGAAGGTCGCTTGAGCAGTGATAGCCTTCAAGGTTGGGCGACTAGAGATATTGAAGGATGAGAGATTATCATTGTCCTAGGTCCTAGCAAACTCAAAATAAGGGTACAATAGAGACGTCTAAAAGACCGGAAGGTTGCTGGTCGAGTACACCGGGTATCGTTGAAAGGCCTAGGTATGTATTGTTGAAAGGTGTATGGAGATTATGCTAGAACTGGGGTTACCATTAGCCCTTGATATATGGAAAGGTTGGCCATCATACGATTAATGATGGTTTCAAAGAAAGATTGGCAGTGATAGTCAGAGTCAGTCATGTATGCTGGTTGTTTATTTATGTCATCTCACGTAGATTGTCTGACGTTGAAAGAGAAGTTTCTTGTGTGCTTGTCTGATATTGGTTTAGGCCTCTGGGGCTTGTGCTTGAGAGATGTTGAATCCGATTAATATGATCTGTGTGAGATATATAATCTAGATGTTATGCGTGTTATTATGAATTACTTCTGGTTGCCATGAATAAATGGTTGTTTGGATTACTATGGATGTATTGTTGTAATGCTTGTTGTAAAGGCTATCACTGTCTGATATGGGGAAGATGGGGATGAGTTCTTCTCTGGTGCTGGTAGATTAGTTTGTATAACTACCTATTCTCATATATTTTATTGTTGATGTCAGATAGTTGTTTTATCGCTGTCTAAGACTGTTATCTGACTCAAGGTTTTAAATTTCCCTCTTATTACCTTGGGATGTTCATCCGGTTTTTGGATGGACAGACTAATTGGCAGGTAATAGGTGATTAGTGAGGACGATGCTTTTGTGCGGTGGCGAGCAGGAGGCTGACATATTCTCTTTTACTACTATCTAGTATACTTGTTTATCCGTTGTTTCATGTTTGACTCTGAGTGTTGTAGTGAGGCAAATTTGTACAAAACTTATGCGGTAACCCTGGTGTTTAGATATACTTTCTAGTTGTTATGAAAGGTTGAAGTTTTTCTGCTCAAATATGCTTCACTATTGTTGCCTGTTGTATATGTTCTGTCATATTTTATCCTTGCACTATTAGTTATACAATAGGTCCCGACTGTGTTTTTCAACTTTGATGATCGTCCATAGCTGCCGGGCACGTCTTTCAACGCCTTGCTTCTCTTGTTAAGTGCAGGAGTTATGAGCGGTCATCACAGATTCAACCAACATTATGTCAAAATCTTACCCCCCCCCCAACCTGCATGTCACAATGAGTCGACCTTGTTCAGGAACCGAAAGGAAATATGGGACGAATAACTTCGAGCTTGATGACGACGATCGAACCTTCAGACCAAACTTTGTAGACCAAAAGTGTGAATGACACCGATGTAAACAGAATGACTGCCTGTTTAAAATAACTATGATTCTCTTGACTTGAGAAGGAGTATTAAATTACATATGAGTGTGAAAGGTGCACCCCGACAAAATACCACTCAATCCCTGGAACTCTAACCCTTGACGACTAGAGGGAGAGTATAATAAGACTTATGTATCCCTAACCATGATCATTCGGCCCTCGGACTGGTCGAATCGATCTTGGAATCAACAAGGAGACTCAACGTCCGAATTGATCCCTCACAACACTTGGGGCATAAGGATAAACAAGTGATCTGAATACGAGTTTCTCTTAAACGATCCCCAGAGCCTAGAACAAATTGGGGACATTGATATTGCTCCCCTAGGACTTTCACAAATACTTGGACACATTAATAATACAAGTATTTGAAAGAAATTAAACATTGTTAAACATCAACACAAGCTTTGCTTACTAAATAACATTGTTTACAGGTACATCAAATTTCATCCACAAAATGCAAGACTTGTGAAGACAAAACCGCGTGAGCCGCACTCACAAACAAATCTCAAAGGGGCTAAAATACACATGTAAGAAAGGAATTCTAAGCGTGGGGAGGCTTACCACCAGACTTCTCGATTTCTTCCCTTTCTCTCTTCTTGGTCAGCTACTGCATTTCCTCGATAGTCAAACAATACTTTGGTTTTTTGGGCATTCTACCAAAAGAAATAGAGCATCTAGACTTTGTTGTGTCATGCTTTCTCTTACTTGGATTAGTCGGGGCTGGAAAAGGAACCACTTTGAAAGATGAAATTAAAGTTGGTGGAAGGTATTTGAGAGGAGGAATGTCGAGGGGTTTATCGGTTTGTTCATCCTTAATGGAAGAGACTTATTCCTCGTCCCTAGCCTTCATCTCCGCAATAGATGGAAGATTCGACTTCTTAACCTCACACACAAATTCCACATCATCATCCTCCGATTGAACATCGCGAGTCTCTGGCTTGTTCGGAGCGTTGGTCGTTTTCTCATCTTTGCTAATGACGGTAGAAGGATCCTTCTCCGTCACTTTAGTCTCCGCCCCAGTGACTTCTTTAGCCAATGGTGTACCTATGATAGGAAGAGCAAAAGTTACGGTCAAAGGAACGAATGTTCGATGGGATTAAGAAGGAAGGAGTGAGTTACCTCTGGTTGCGGACTGTGTAGGTTGTTCAAATGCCTTTATTTCGGGAGCCGGAGCAACTGAACTTTTTCTAGACAGAGGATGAAGAGGATCGTCCGTACTATATTCCTACACTACTAGAGAGGACTGGTTTGGAGGAAGAGGAATAGAGGATGAACCGACCATAACTTTTGTATAAGGGAAAGGGTGAAATGCTTTCGTCTTACTTGCACTAGTCTCCCCTTCTGGAACGACTTCCCTTTAGCCTTATATTGTTCGACATCTCTTGATTCCTTTAGCCTTCTCTTCCCTTCAACTAACGCCTCTTGCTCATAATCATGCAAATATTGGGCTATTAAAGCTTCTTCGTCCAACGGGTTACCCTTGGCAGCCTCGACTTCTTCTCCCATAATCACTACCACGCATCATTTAACACCCGTTGGTAATCTCCCATCCAAGGCAAGTTCCTTTGACGGAAGGTGTGGGTAAAGAACAACAGAACATTGGCATCAAACCATTTACTCATTCCTTTGACTTCAGCTGCATGATCAGCCTTGATCGAATGGACCTCAATGTCATGTTGGAGTTGAAGGTTGCTAGCAGTTTCGATCGCAGCTGTAGCATTGTCCTCGGCCTGCTTTCCTGCAAACTCGGATCAATCAAGATGGGCTTTGAGGTCTTGTACCTCCCAATCCAATCGACATTTATCATTCTTTAAGGTTTCGTTTTCAGTTCTCAAGGATGCACATTCTTGACTCATCGACTGAAATCGAGCTTCTAAGCCTTTAAAAATTTCTTTGCGCTTTCCTTTAAGTGTATGCACTTGAGATTCACACTCCTCTTTCTTTTCCTTGAGCAACTCAAAAGCCTTCCTTTTAGAATCTCGTTCCCTCTGCTAGCATTCATTATCCCTTGTCTTACTCCTAACCACTTCACATACATGCCTTGTGTATGCATACATCGCATCATATTGGGTTAGGGCAAAGTCAACATTAGATCTGATTTTATCTTGAAAGTTTGGTGGAAACGGTTGCAATATGGGGGCAAGCTCAATTCAACAAAATAGAGACGCGGGGAAAGCCTTTCCATTTGCTTTACTCGATCGGTAGATACACTCTCTTGATCCAGGGAGATCGATACTGGGACTTTTTCCAGGACGAGTGGGAGGAGGGATAAAGTCATGATCTTGAAGTCCAGTTGATCGCGTCTCGGGAGATAGGTCGATCGGAAGTTTGGGATGGCCTTGAACAACTTGAGAATGTTGGTTAGCAGTTTCGTCACCGCCCTTGAGGTTTTGTCTTGAGGACATGATGAAGATTGATGCTTGGAAGTCTCTGGCTCCTCCTCTTTTCTATGGGACTCCTCCTTATTTTTCCGATCTCCATTCTCTTGCCTTTTAATCTTTCGAGCCTTTTCTTCTTCCTCTTTTTCCCCTCTTTTTTCTCTTTTTATCTCTACGACCGTCATCCTCGTGTCCACCACCTTGCTCGACTTGCTGCGAGGCTGACTCGACAGGCCCGCCTCCCTTCAAAAGAGAATCAAAGTTATCATAGTAATACTCAATGTCCATATCCCCTGCATTATGACAAAGAAAGTTCAATCAATGTTCAATGTATATCAGAGAAAATAGCGTTTTGATGTGTAGTGCTAGTGCTGTGTATTCTCTAAAGTGGTTCCCCTTAACCAACCTGAGCCTGAAACTTGGCATGCATCTCCTGTGTCTTTTGGGTCGACCAGTATGAAATCTTCCCCAGACTTGGTATGGAAAAAGCATCCGAATTCAAGTTTTGAGAAGAGACGAATTTATCGGGCATTTCCAAATTTCGTAAGTCATGAAAGGGAGAGGCCACTTCCTCCTCCTATGGACCATAAGTAGGAGAATAATCTCTTCTAGCACTAGAGTCTTTCGATCGACAGTCAGCAAGCTCCTCCTTAATTGTTTCCTCTCAGACCTTCCCTGTAGCACATCCAGCCAAGCTCTTCTGCATTCTTAGTCGGTCGGATTCCTGAATCAGCCTCTTTAAATCAGGCCTCTTCCCCTTCACCTGGGGACAAACATTCCTTTTTCCTTCGGACGAGGGTTGGATGGACGACCCCACGACTAGGGGCACAACCTTGACAGTGGTCGATGTTTTTTGAAATGGAGGCACATCATCCTGAACACTATACGTAGGAGAAGCTTGATCATCAGAGGGTCCTAATGTCTTCTCCTCATCCAGGAGATGATAACGATGTAGGCTGGCATCGGTCAAAAACTTCTTGTTGTGTCGACGTTTCACATCAAAAGCAACCAAGGTATTCAAACGCCCTTGAAACACTCTACTTGTGGGTCTTTTTGGCTCATCTCCTATAAGGAAACAATTCACATAAGAAGACCGCTTATGATTGAATCAACTAAAATAAAAGACTTACTGCGTCAAAGCCAACAACGAGCACATCCTGGTTGTTGCTTAATATAAAACCAATCATGCTTAGTATCTCCCATTTTTTTGGGGATGCCCTTAATGATTTTTCGGCTGCGGACGACCTCAAAGAAAAGAAAATAAAAGGAAATAGGGAGAAACTTTCTTCCCATGTCTAAAGTTAAAGAAAAATACTATGTCGTCAAGTGTTAGGGGTCGGTATAAATACTTCATGTACATGACATATAAATACAACAGGTTGGCATAAGCAATCGGGTGAAACTGCATTGACACCAGATTCATTTGCCTTAAAAAGTCGATTGCAAACAGAGAAAAAGGGGGACAGCCCCAGTAGTGCACATTGGGTGGGAAAGCGCCATATAGCCACTCGATGGATTATGAGGAAGACCCCACCTCTGGGGTCACGGATATCGACCCATGGAATCTTATGTTTAACACTTAAATTTCTCAATTGCCTTTCGCTCATCGTACCGGGACAAGTATCTGGAGGATCCATCAGAAAGGTATCCCCGGGGAGAGTATCAGGTGCAGCTACCACTTTGCTTGATTCACTTATTTCCATGACAAGAGGCAGATCTGTTGATCGATCTTATGTATCGATGATAGGTTTGGGTTTAGAATCGTTCCAAGATTCTGAAGATGAAATACTTTCCAAGTTTATAGGGGTGGATAGGACCGTACCCTTGCCAGCTTCGAGGCTACGAGTGTTACGTCGTTCGACCATCGTGAGCTATGCTATTAAAAAAAACATTTATCAGATTGATGAGATCATTACCCCTCAATATATGCATTCACGTGTGTATGGATGACAAAGTGGCAGCATAGATTAAAAGCAATGGTCAAAGACATGCTCCGCATTATGTGATGGTCCGTCCCAGTCTAGCCGACATTTCCTCGAAATGCGCTGTGCCAATTCCCGACTAGCACGGGACGGTCGCCAAAGATAAGGGGTGTGAAGCTAGAACTATCAAAGGAACTTGTAGTATATCTCACAGCGCATGGGACAAAATATAATAATAACATGACTTGACATAAAACAGGCAAGACATTGCATAAGCTGAAAACTAAACCATCATAGCAGCGGAAATCCAAAATACAGCCTATGATCCAACATCATTATTACGACTTCAAATACTGTCTCTATAGCAAAAGAAAGAAAAGGTACACTACTTGTTGGCTAGCTTTTTGACCAAGCCACCCAGGTTCACTCACAAGAAGAAAGTATGAAACTACGTTCCCTAAGTACATGAAGGAACGGATCGCACCATCGGATCGCCCCTCATCGGAACACTCCTCATCGGATCGCACCTCATCGGATCGCCCCCATTGCATCAGCGAAATGACCACCTCTATGCGACCCGTTCCGTACATACATTACTTTCCAGTATAGACCGATCCGATCCCCTGATGCACGGCGAAGCCTCTGACCCGTTCAAACATGAGCTAGTCTTTGGCGATCCGAGATATGCGGATCCAGCGACACGTGTCCCCAACTGTCATTTTGACTGATTCTCCTCCTTTGTCCGATCCGATATTCAAGGGGATCGCGACACCTGTCCACAACGGCTAATTTGACTATTTCTTCATCGGCTACGATACGATCCGATGTTGTCGGGATTCGTGCCACGTGTGACCACGATCCGCCAAACAAAATCAACTATAAATAGCCCAGAGCTTGGCATCTTTTGGGATCTTTGGAAATATTGAGTTCTGATTCCGCCATTATTGTCATACTACCATTTCTTATCAGTTTTATTACTAGATTACTGAGAGAAATTACAATTTTAAAAGTGAGCTAGAGAGAGATAATTGATTGTACTAGCATTCAAAGTATAATCGATAACATATAAAGTGGACGTAGGCTCGTTAACGCCAAACCACTATAAATCCTGTATGTTTTCTGCTTTTTCTTCATTCTCCAGTTAAAACTCTATAAGATTCAAAACAATTTGGGTGTTAGGTCCAAATTTTGATCTAACATTTTGGTGCTTTCACTGAGAACACAGTCCCAAAACTTCACTATTCAGTTCTTTGAAGATTCCAACGACATCTGATATCATGGCTGGAAAGAGGTCTAAGGAAGTACGTGCCTCACGAACCAATGAAATCGCGAATGAAGCAGTTGAAGAAAGTGTGCACGAGCTAGGCAATGAGGGAACTTTGGATCGCGGAGCGCCAGGGGCGAACCGATCCGATGAAGGTACCACGCTCCGAGTCGACGAGGACGAGACGAACCGAACTGCTGAAGGGGTTGTTACTCGATCCCGTGATAACGCCTCGAACCCTCCGCGAACCGTGACCACGAACCGATCCCAGGGGGGGCGCTGCGAGCCACCATCCTCAATCCACAGCGATCCGAATTGATGATCAGACTACAACTAGACCTGGAAAGGAGCCTATGGCTCGCTCCAATCGTCCTGGCCCCTCCGCTCGACCTAGCTCAAGCTCTTTGCGCATAAGAAAAATTGATGATGATCAATATGATCCTTCTGCTCCCGTTACTGAGGGGGGCCTCTCTCGCTTTTCTGAAATGTGGGAAAGGCTGTTTGATGAGCTGGCTGCTCAGAGGCAGGAAAGCTCCGTTCTGCGACTGAATTTGACCGCTATGGATAGAAGGCTTAATGATCTCGTAAGGCAAAGGACCCCACCAGTTCGTCCGCTCACCCCAGAATACTCTACTTCGTCAGAGGAATCGCCGAGACCTCCGCGGCGACCATATGAGAGACCCGAAAACATAGAGCAGCTTCGATTTGGAACCCTGCCATCACGGGAAGAAGAGGCGCTGGGTGCAAGGCCCTGAAACCGTAATGTGAACGATCACGCCGCAACTCCCAGAGCTCGGGGTGTGGACAGCCCTGTACAGGACAGACGGCCTCAGCCCCTTCGTCGTGCAAATGCTCATGGTAACAGGGGGCAACGAAGCCCAATTCGAGCCCCGGATTTTGTGACTGCTCCCGGAAGAGAGATTAGAGAACCCCACCGAGCAAGAGGCACTGACCCCGAACCTCCGCTGACCAATGCAAACGTTGCAGCTATGATCCATCAAATTCTGGCAAATAGCCATGGACAACGGAATGAAGATTGGGGAATTAACCGCTGTCATACCCCTTTCAATGATGATATTTTGGATGCGACTTTCCCGAGGCATTTCAACATGCCACAGATGAACCATTACGCGGGTAGATCTGATCCCGTCCAGCATCTGATGAGATATTCTTGGTCAATGACCGCTGCCGCAGCTTCAGACGCTGTCAGGTGCAAAGCATTTCCCATATTCTTGGAGGATGTAGCATTGTTATGGTTTACTCGCTTACCAGCAAGATCAATTTCCAGCTTCAGGGAGTTGAGTGAAAGGTTCGTGGAACAGTTCCGCATCTACGCATAAAAGACAAAGAGTGTGATTGACTTGTTCCTTGTTAAGCAACGACCAGGCGAGAGTCTGAGGGTGTACCTAGACCGTTTCAACCTGGCCTCTACTGAAGTTAAAGATCCTCACGAGCCAACCATTGTCGCAGCTCTGATTGACGGAGTAGATAAAGACACTGAATTTTGGAGATACCTGGCCGGCAAGCCACCCCATACTAGAGAGTTATTCTACGAAAAAGCTAACGTACATTTACACCGGGAAGAAGTATATGCTAACCGAAAGGAAAAAACGGCCGATAAAGAGGAAATCCAGAGCAATGTCGCCATCAAGCAGACAGGAGACAGCTCGGGGAAGGTCGAAGTTAATGTCGGAAATCGGAATCAGGGTGGTCGTCATTCAGGGAACAATGATAATAACAGTAATGGAAACAACCGGAAGAGGAATCGAGGGAACGAATCCCAAAGAAGGACTCGTCCCAGGGCTTTTGATAGTTATACGCCAATAAATGATACGTTGGAAAATATCTTCATGGACTCGTACAATGTCCTCCAGAATAAGAGGCCACCTCCGAGAGAGTCGACAGAGAAAGAACGCGAAACGGGGAAGTTTTGTCTCTTTCATCAGATTCATGGCCATTCGACAAATGAATGCCGTCACCTAGGAGATGTAGTCGAGAGGATTCTTCGAGAAGGAAAATTAGATTAATACAGAGTAACGCCCAGAGATAGGGGGCAAGCCGTACAAGCCCCAAATCAGAACCAGAATCAACCGGCTGTCAGGCCAACTGCCTAGCAAAAGGGAAAAGACCTTGTTATCAATGCCGTAATCGGAGGGCTTTATCTCGCCGGACACAGTTCCAAGGCGTTGGATCGGTATGTCAATGCAGCCAAGCAACACCTCGAGGTAGGGGAGTGTAGCTACCCCGAGGTCAACGTCCCGATAAAGCAACAAAAGATGATGTCCGACGATGTCGTTTTCCGAGAACGAGAAAGTATTGGAGTCCATGCTCCGACTGAAGATCCATTTGTAATCACAGTACCTATTGGCCCGGCCACTGTTCATAAGGTTTTGGTGGACAACGGGAGTTCCGTCAACATTCTTTTCAAAAGCACATTCGACCAGATGAACCTCGAGATAAAAGACTTGAAGCCTTGTCAGGGATGGATCTGTAGATTTAACGGAGCATCCACCGCTCCAATGGGTTATGTAGAGTTATCAGTTACACTTGGGGAAGGAGAACGCCAAAGAGTGAGAATCCTTCCCTTCGTGGTTTTGGATGTTGAATCACCCTACAATGCCTTCCTGGGCTGACCGTCCCTCGCAAAGTTTAGAGCCTGTATAGCCCCCTGGTGCTTATTATTGAAATTTCCTATGGAAGCTGGCGTTGGTATTGTCAGGGGAGATCAGGTTGCCGCACGAGCGTGTTATGTTGCAGAGCTAAAACTACTCCGCAATGGAGGGGACATAGAAACCAAGGGCGCTTCTCCCCCTACAAGGGCGGAGACCTTATAGCAACTAAAGAGGATAACCATAGGAGAGTCGCCCAGAGAGTTGCCCGAGGATATAGATCCCAGAGAGGACCAAGAACCTGGGGGCAGAATGGCGACTCCCAATGAGACAACTGTGGATGTACCGATCGATGATAGTGACCCAGAGAAGGTCCTTAAGATTGGATCCCAGTTAAATCCGAATCTCGCTAAAGAACTGATGAATTTCTTAAAAAATAACTTGGATGTATTTGCTTGGACCCACGCAGACATGTGCGGGATATCTCCATCAATCATGAGCCATTCATTAAGCATTAACGCTAAACATCCTCCGGTAAAACAAAAAAGGCGAATTCTGGGCCCAGAGAGGTCCGCTGCCTTAAAAGAAGAAGTTGGAAAGCTAAAAAGTAATGGATTTATCAAAGACTCGATCTACCCAGACTGGATTTCAAATCCAGTCCTGGTAAAGAAGGCCAATGGGAAGTGGCGAACGTGTATCGATTTCTCGGATTTGAACAAAGCCTGCCCAAAAGACAGTTTTCCGTTACCCCGGATCGACCAGTTGGTGGACTCGACGGCGGGCCATGAACTTCTCTCATTTATGGATTCTTATTCCGGATAACCAGATTCCAATGCATGTACCAGATCAAGAACACACTAGTTTTATTACGGATCTGGGATTATATTGCTATGTAGTGATGCCCTTTGGCTTGAAGAACGCAGGCGCAACATATCAACGGTTAGTGAACAGAATGTTCTATAACCAGATCGGGAAAACAATGGAAGTATACGTCGACGACATGTTGGTTAAGTCCAAGCGATCCTCCAATCACACTACGGACTTGTCGGAGATGTTCGACATTCGTCGAAAGTACGGGATGAAACTCAACCCAACAAAATGTTCATTCGGTGTCGCCTCCGGAAAATTCTTGGGGTTCATCGTCAGTTCTCGTGGGATTGAGATTAATCCAGACCAGATCACGGCAATCAGAGACATTCAGGAACCTAGGCAAATTAAGGATGTGCAAAGCCTTGCAGGAAAAGTAGCCGCACTAAGCAGATTTATCTCCAGGGCTACGGACAAATGCATCCCATTCTTCGAATTGATAAAGAGAGGAAAACGCCACTTCAAATGGACGCCCGACTGCCCAGAAGCGTTTCAGAACTTGCTGAGACACCTCGAGAAACCTCCGATGTTATCTAAGCCGATGGATCACGAGGATTTATTCGTGTACTTGGCTGTGTCATCCCACGCGATCAGCTCAGCGTTGGTAAGAGAAGAAGATAAGGTCCAAAGACCTGTATATTACGTGAGCAAAAAATTGACGGCAGCAGAGCGTAATTATCCAAGGATAGAAAAGTTGGCGTATAGTTTACTGATCGCCTCTAGAAAGCTTCGACATTATTTTCAGGCGCATCCCATTACCATATACACCGATCATCCACACAAGCAAGTTCTACAGAGACCAGAAGCATTTGGAAGATTACTCAAATGGAACATTGAGTTAAGTCAATTTGATCTGAACTTTCAGCCCCGACGGTCAATTTGGGGGCAAGTGATAGCCGATTTCATAGCAGAGTTTACCGTCCCGGAGGAGGATATAGCAAACGAAGAAGTTGACCCCTGAAAATTACTTCTCGATCCCAGTGCCTGGAGATTGTATACTGATGGCGCTAGGAATGATGAGAGATCCGGCGCTGGAATAGTGCTTGAAACTCCCGAGAAACGATTGATATCTTATGCTATCCGAATGGAGTTTCACACCACTAACAACGACTCCGAATATGAAGCCCTGATAGCCGGACTAAGGATCGCAAAGGAGTTAGAAGTCACAAAGCTGGACATCTTTTGCGATTCCAAGTTAGTTGTGAACCAGGTTACTGGAAAATTCCAAGCCAAAAGTGCAAGATTGATTTTATACTTGAAGAAAGTGAAGGAGTTGCTGAACGACTTTGATCATTATAGCATATCTCACATTCCGCGATCAGAGAATCAGCAGGTGGATAAGTTGGCAAAGATGGCTAGTTTCGACGATCCTGAAGAGGCCGGGCTTGCCCCCGTTGAAGTACTTCGGTCTCCTAGTATAGATCAAATGGAAATCGATCCAATACTAGAGACGGAACCAGAAAGGGAGTCGTGGATGACCCCTCTAAAGAATTTCTTGATGAATGGAGCGCTTCCAACAAAGAAAAGCGAGAGGCGTAATGTAATTCGTAAAGCTGCCTGATACGTTCTGCAAGGCGGAGTTCTTTACAGACAAGGATTTTCGATACCCCTTCTTCGGTGTATAGCTCATGATGACATCAAGCGTGTGCTGCAGGAGGTACACGAAGGTGAATGCGGCGATCACACTGGAAGGCAAACATTGGCGAACAAGGTGTTGCGACATGGTTATTTCTGGCCTACCATAAACAAGGATGCGGCGAAATACGCACGACGGTGTGATGCGTGCCAGAGATTTTCAAAGATACCTAGAGCACCTCCTAATCAGTTGAAAACAATGACGAGCCCATGGACTTTCGCTATGTGGGGAATTGATATTATCGGAAGTCTCCCCATAGCTAGGGGCGGAGCAAAGTTTTCTATTGTAGCCGTAGATTATTTCACTAAGTGGGTCGAGGCTGAACCACTGACTACAATCACAACCAAACGAGTGATCAATTTTATCGTTAGAAACATCATCTGTCGATTTGGGATTCCAAAGATTGTTATAACCGATAACGGAACTCAGTTCGATAGCACAGAATTCAGAAACTTCTGCCAGAAATACCACATTGAGAAACGATACACCTCTGTGGCGCACCCGCAATCGAACGGACATGTCGAAGCGGCAAATAAAGTGATTAAGTCCATTCTGAAAAGAAGACTGAAGCGGGCCAGAGCCATGTGGGCTGATGAATTACCCTTGGCACTATGGGCCTACAGGACAACGTATAAATCGGCAACCGGGCATACCCCCTTCTCCCTTGCTTTTGGAGCAGAAGCAGTCATCCCGGTTGAGATAAAAGTACCTTCTCACCGAGTGACTTATTACAATCCGATGACTAATAACGAATTGCTCCTTGAATCCCTGGATATGATCGAAGAAAAGAGGGATGAAGCAGACCTGCGTGCCTTGAGATGCAAACAACAGGTCGCTCAATACTACAACAAAAAGGTTCGAGCCCGAACCTTGGAACCAGGAGACTTGGTTCTGAAGCGTGTCTTTCCACCCCCAACTCATATGGGCGCGAAGTGGGAAGGACCGTACTCCATTCTGAGCAAGCTTGATAATGGAACCTTCAAGCTGGCAACCGTAGATGGAAAGGAAATCCCCAGAGTGTGGAATGCCCAACATTTACGGCCATACTTAACATAAAAATTTCAAATCTGTTCTTTTGCTTTGTTGAGAACCATGTACAAGGCACGACTTGCCTAGAATAGTCTGATTTCTTAAAGCAAAAATTATAAAGTGGACATAGGTCATGATTCGACCGAACCACTATAAAAATATTGTGTGTCATTTACCTTTATTGCACCTTTATTTATCTGCCTTTTTATTTTTATGGAAATTGCTGTGAATAATGCAACGATCCCAGAAGCATATAATTATAGATGCCTTCCATCAGAATGGAATGTAATCACTAGTCAAAATTCTGAGGATGCAATAAAGTAAATTATATCGTTGATAGCGCTCTAACTCTCCAGAGCCGAGAGAGAGCATAACTGTAACACCCCACGCCCGCTATGGTCACTCTCTAAGGGAATGCCATAACATCGGTGGAGTATTTTGAGTGAATATAGAACAGAGAAATTACAGCAAGACAGATATAAGTAATACTTGAAAATTTAAAACAACATTTCATTGCAGCGGAAAGTAAAACATGTCTGGTTACATCACAAAACCATAATAAGAGTCAAGTACAAATATCCATCCTGCTAAATAAAAATACATAATCCCAATACATGAACTGATAGCCATAAAAGAAAAGGGTAAGCTGAGCACTACATCTAGGGTCCAAGCTCCAAGAGAGTAATAAAAGCAGCCTGATCAAAGCCCACTCGTGCTGGGCCCACTCTGAGAACCTAAGGGTTGGGAAAAAGATAAAAACAACGGGGTCAGACATAAGTCTGAGCGAGTCCTATAACT
Organism: Allium sativum; assembly: GCA_030737875.1. Classification (NCBI taxonomy): domain Eukaryota; kingdom Viridiplantae; phylum Streptophyta; class Magnoliopsida; order Asparagales; family Amaryllidaceae; genus Allium; species Allium sativum. The sequence goes on from JASFAX010001860.1 coordinate 33,380, forward strand.
TTAACAATGCAATCATTAAAGTAATTAGGGTATGATATAACTTGGTACGGTGTGACTGGGGATAAATGACTACACTCAGTAGCCAATCAGACTTAGAATGAACTAAGATAACGATAAAGACGCATCTACCCACCCAAGGATAATTACTACACTGCACCACACCAGTCATTCCTACTTAAAGGTTGATCCCTCCCAAGGACTTAGAAAGTTTACCCAGTAGTTTCGTGTACCCCTAGCTGACTACATAGGTGCCGTCTGCCCCTATCTCCACTAGGTGTACCCACTACTCCCAAGCGATCGGCTCCCTACCGTAGATACCCGTGCTGGCCCCACAATGGGGTGTATCACTCCCCATAGTGGCAACCCGATACTACATGTGGTGCACGGCTTATATCTACACGATGCAACAACGTCTTACCTACCAGCCCGGGTCCACACACGCATACGAAACCCGTTGGACTCGCGTTGCCACCGCTACCCCGTTTTGGCCTCTTATAGTCAAGCCCAATATGCGTGTCCCGTCCTCGACTTGGGTCGAGCCCACAAAGATACGTTTGGGATATTGGTTGAAATGGGCCCCCACAAGCTACCCACCTAAGCTTGTCATTTCTAGTGTATACCACTTAACCCCTTTATCATGTTTTAATTACATGTTCCACTTTGGTTAAGTATTCTAATCGTATTTTCTATTGCCACCCAAGGCAACCACTAGATTTCCACATGCCACCCAAGGCACCCACTTAATCCCTCATGTCCCTCTACATGCTAATATGGTTAAGTGTTTCTTAATTAATTAATTAAGTTCATGACCTCATAAAGACCTCTCACATTAGACCATCTTTTATGACTGCTGGATATGCCGGTTGGTTCCGGGCAGACTTCCGTCATCAAAAGGGTCTAACCTCGTGTCTTTACTTTAATCACGTATTTAATTTATGACTAAGACCTCTCACATTGGGCCTATCATTTGTAGCTGCTGGATTTGCCGGTTGGTTCCGGGCAGACTTCTGCTACAAAAGGGTCCAACCTCGTGTCTTAGTTGATTAATTACACCTAATTAATCACCCCCATAATTTGTATTAATTATCCCTAATTAATTACACATTTTTAAGAATATGGGTAGACCTAACTCAATAGGTAAATTCCCAATTCCATAGTATGGGTAGACCTAACTTAATAGGTAAATTCCCAACTCCATAATATGGGTAGACCTAACTTAATAGGTAAATTCCCAATTATGTCCATTCATTTTATGTTATACACATTTTTATTAACATGCATATTAACCCCGTCGTTTCCCACGTAATTCGTTCTCATGACATGTCATATAAATGGGAGAATTCACTATAAATGTAATGGGTCCAATCTTAGCACAACGTTGGCATTTACATGGGTTTAAAAGGTGTCAACTTGCATCATAACATTAAACCCAACTAGCATAAATCATTAACCTAAACTTGCATATGAACTTGCATATAAACTTGCATATGAACTTGTATATAAACTTGCATATGAACTTGCATAACACGTCATACATAGAGGCAACCTTGCATATGTTATGCATATCATAAAAAGAGACAAACTTGCATATGAATCTTGCATATAGACTTGCATATGAGCTTGCATAACATGTCATACATAGAGGCAACCTTGCATATCATAAAAAGAGACAAACTTGCATATGAATCTTTCTTATAACATTGCATATGAGCTTGCATAACATGTCATACATAGAGGCAACCTTGCATATGTTGTGCATATCATAAAAAGAGACAAACTTGCATATGAATCTTGTATATAAACTTGCATATGAGCTTACATAACATGTCATATCATAAAAAGAGACGAACTTGCATATGAACTTATAACATATGACAACCACAACATGCATAAATCCTCATTTACATCCATAGCCTCCTAATATCCTATCCTAATTAGTTTAGCAATTGCTTGCTAAAGGCATAGGAACTCACCAAAACCAAGATTAACAAACTTATGAAGTAGAACTAGTTGCTATATTTGAAGATGGTGATGATTAGAGGTTGATTAGCTTGCAACTTTCTTCATAAACTAGTGGAGGCTCCTTCTAAGTTTGATTTTGGCGGCATGGTGGCATCAATTCTATTTTTAGTATGGATTAGGCTTGCATTAGGGTGTATTTATAGGATTAGGGTGTGTTTTGGACCATAGGATTAGCCCTAGGTTAGATTAGGTCCGTCAGATTTAGGAAGTTTCTAGAGAATAGCCCAAAACACAGCCAAACCCTAAAATGGTGCACCAGGTTAAACCTGCCGAGCACCCCCTGTCGACACCCAAGTCGACAGGGCTGTCGACTTGGTCCTAGCCAAGTCGACTGCCCAGTCGACAGGGCTGTCGACTTGGGTAGGTAGGCGGGAATTTTTCCCTCCTTTGCCCAATGGCTCCAATTTCGAAATTTAAACCTGAATTTTAAATCTGTTTTGAACTTTTAATTTTCTGCAAACTTCATTGGGCCATAACTGGGCCATACGGACTCCGATTTTCGAAAACTCGGACTCTATTTCGCGTATTTTTCCGAGACGAACGCAATGACGCAGCCCGTTTCCCCCAATTCTCACATCTGAGATTATTTATTCTGTAATTAGTGAATTTTAGCATTAACCGAAATTCGGGGTGTTACATTCTCCCCTCCTTAAAGGATTTCGTCCCCGAAATCTCTAAGCTAAGGAGAATGCATATCCTACCATCCAAACAACCATCTACTCATCCATCAAACACGGGCATCCACTGTCCTTAAAACAATTTCTAATGATGTATGAGCATATGCAAAAAGTGTGTGTATATGTTCCCTATCTAATGTATGAACATATGCAAACCATGATAGTGCCATGCATCCATTATGTATGCGAGAGAACCCTATCGACACATACAATATCTACATGAGTGCACAATCATTCACCAAAATGCATCATCCATATGATAACACAACCATTATACATCCATAAATATAGCTACCTACACACAATTATATGCAATATGCAATATGAAGTGACTGAGCCGATCTAGTGTCTAGAGTGTGTGTATATGCATCCACGAGCAACCACTAGCAAACACTTGCATCCACTTGCATCCATCAATCATAACATGTCTCAAACATATGTTTCAACCATAGGTTTACCCTATCTAAAGGTCAAAGGTACTAACGAGAGGACATACTAAAGATAAGATAAGTACTAGACAAACGATAAAGGAGAAGTTAAAAGACATACCCTCAAAAAGGAATGGGTACAATGAACGCATCTTCGCTTCCGTCTCCCAAGTAGCGTTTCCATCATCTTCTCCCCATTGTACTTTGACTAGTTGAACCTCTCGATTTCTCAATTTCCTAGTCTCTGACCCAAGGATGCGAGTAGGAGCTCGTCGAATAGTCGCATCACGCTCTACTTCCACTTCTTTAAGCAGGCTCGGCTCTACCACCTCTGCGGTCTTATGTAGGCACTTCCTCAAATGTGACACATGGAATACATCATGTACACCACTAAGTCTGTCGGGCAACTCCACTCTATATGCCATCCGTCCAATCCTTTCCTTAATAGGAAATGGCCCTACGAACCTTGTTGCTAACTTCCCAACAGATCCAAAGCGAACCACATTTCGTAACGGAGACACTTTGACAAAGACCATGTCCCCAACCTCAAACTCAAGGTCCGTCCTCCTCTTGTCCGCATAAGATTTTTGCCTATACTGCTCTGCTTTCATCCTTCTTCGAATCAAGTCAATCTTCTCAGAAGTCTCCCTAACCATATCAGGCCCAAGCAAGATCTTATCCGTAGATTCCCACCAACATGTAGGTGATCGACAAGGCCTTCCATAAAGAGCTTCGAAAGGAGCCATACCAATACTGGACTGAAAGCTGTTATTATATGCGAACTCCACCAATGGAAGATGCTCTTCCCATGTACCTCCAAAATCTAAGATACAAAGCCTCAAAAGGTTTTCTAGGACACGATTCACCCTCTCAGTCTGGCCGTCCGTCTGAGGGTGATATGCGGTGCTCAGACATAATTGAGTCCCCACTGCTTCTTGCAAACTTTTCCAGAACTCGCTAGTGAAGATAGGATCTCGATCACTCACTATGCTAGATGGTACCCCATGCAATCGAACTATCTCTCGAAGATATACTGAAGCTAGCCATGGAGCAGTCCTCTTGCTTTTCACGGGTATGAAATGGGCGCTTTTAGTAAGTCTGTCTACCACCACCCAGATTTCCGTATTACCCTTTCTCGATCTGGGTAACCCGTCAATAAAATCCATCGAGACGCTATCCCACTTCCATTGCGGAACTTCCAATGGGTGAAGCAACACACCTGGTTTCTTTTGCTACGCTTTCACCTGTTGGCACACCAAGCATCGAGCGACATACTCGGCCACATCTTTCTTCATACCGGCCCAGAAGAAAACCCGCTTCATGTCTTGGTACATCTTGTCCCCACCGGGATGAATGGTCATCCTAGAACGGTGTGCATCATCAAGAATAGCCTTCCTCAAACCCTCGTCTTGCGGTACCCAAAGTCTACCGTCTCTACGCAAGCACCCCCTTTCGTCTAGGGTGTACCTACTCAAATGGCTGGATGACTCTCCCCTTATGAGCTTCTCTACCAACTCAACCAACTGTGGGTCGTCCCTCTGTGCTTCTCCATTCCGCCCTAAAAGAGTAGGTCTGACCTCCAAGGATGCTAGCAAACCGGGTATATAGTCAATGGAAGGTCTGAAATCAAACATCGAGATAAATTCCAAGCTTCGTTGTTCCACGAACAATGGACTCAAGGACAACCTTTTTCTGCTCAAGGCGTCCGCCACACGTTACCCTTGCCAGGGGTATACGCTATCTCGAAATCATAGGATGCTAGAAATTCCATCCACCTTTGCTGTCTCAAATTCAAATCCTTCTGAGAAAACAAGTACTTCAATGATTTGTGGTTAGTGAACAATCCGAATCTCTCACCAAGAAGATAATGGCGCCAAATCTTAAGTGCAAAAACGATAGCGGCCAACTCTAAATCATGGGTAGGGTAATTTTTCTCGTGTGCCCTCAACTGCCTTCCACCATAGGCTATTACCCTTCCCTCTTGCATTAAGACTGCGCCCAGCCCTGTCCCACAAGCATCGGTATAGACAACAAATGGCTTACTCCCATCTGGCAACACTAAAACTGGAGCAGTGGTTAAAGCTCTCTTTAACCGTCGGAACGCATCATCACAATCTACGTCCCATGCGAAAACAAGATTCTTCTTCGTAAGGCGGGTTAATGGGGCTGATATCTTTGCGAAGTCTTTGATAAACTTCCTATAGTAAGCTGCCAACCCCAAGAAACTTCTTACTTCGGTAGCATTTCTAGGAACCTTCCATCTTGAATTGATACTACCTTTGCGGGATCCACAGCTATCCCTTCCTTGGAGACCACATGCCCCAAGAACCGCACTTCCTTCCTCCAGAAGTGACATTTAGAGAATTTAGCTTTAAGGCTATGTGCTCGAAGAGTCTCCAACACCTCCCCAAGATGTAGGGCATGCTCTTCTTCACTCTTAGAAAATACTAAGATATCATCCACAAAGACCACCACGAACTTATTAAGGAACTCCCTGAACACCCTACTCATCAAATCAACAAAGTATGCAGGGGCGTTCGTCAACCCAAATGGCATCACCAGCCACTCATAGAAACCATCCGGAGTCCTAAAGGCAATCTTGTCTACGCTATCCTCAGCCACCCTCAACTGATGAAACCCCGTGGCTAAGTCCAACTGAGAAAATACTGAAGCGCCAACCAACTGATCGAAAAGATCATCAATCCTCGGCAATGGGTGTCTATTCTTCTTTGTGAGCTTGTTGAGTTCTCTATAGTCTACACAAAGTCTGAGGGACCCATCCGCCTTCGTAGCAAAAACTACTGGAGCACCCCACTCCGATATACTTCGTCTTATGAACCCCTTCTCAAGCAACTCCCCTACTTGCTTATGGAGTTCCCTCCTCTCACGAGGAGCCATGTGGCGCACTGGTAAGGATACAGGTTTAGCATTATCTACCAGATATATTCGGAAGTCATTCTCCCACTTCGGAGGTAAGCCCTTCACCTCCTCAAACACATCCGAGTATTCCCGGACCACTCTAACAGATTGCAAACTTTCGACCGAAGCGTCAAGCGATTCAAGATAACTTAACGTAACAGAATCCATGGGATTACAAGAGATCTCGAGAGTGTTACCCAAGCAAGCCATGAGCCTAACAACTCTCCTTTCGCAATCAAGAACGGCACCATTACTGGATAACCAGTCCATGCCCAAAATCAACCCATAGCCCGTGAAGCCCAAAACAAAAGCATCACATCTAAACTCAATGCTAAGTATAGAAATCTTCAAACCCAAACATATCATGGACAAATAAGTGGAGCCCCCAATTGGGTTTGAAACAACCAAGGGATCATCTACCAGACTGGTGTCTAAGTGCAGTGACTCAACTAATGATGATGAGATAAACGAATGCGATGCGCCAGAATCAAACAGTGTACGGACAGGATGATCAAATAGAAAAACCAGACTTTCAATGGAAATAGTTTTACCTCTTTCCTGAATCGGTGGAACCGCGAGAGCCTGTACTTGCCCCCTAGCCTGACCCGGTGCCATAAGAGCTTGCACCTGTCCTCCTGAGGTAGATCCCGTCCTTTGCCCCTTCTTAGGGCAATCCTTCACTAGATGCCCTGCTTCGCCACAGTTATAGCAGCCAGTCTTCTTCTTCTTTCGACAATCTTTACTTATGTGGCCTGGTATCCCGCAATTGAAGCAATTCTTCTTTCCCTTGCCACCGTTGCCTTTCCCACCTTTGTTTTGCTGTTGTTGCTGAGGTCTCTTTTGATCTCCCTTCTTCTCGGGTGCCTTATTAGCATTGGGACCCTTCTCTTCTTCATGCATGAGTGCCATGTCAACTAGCTTCTCAAAGGTGGCCCCCATAGGGATATGAGTCATAGCCAACCCATGCATTGGTTCATTCAAGCCTTTCACAAACCTCAAAGCCTTCTTCTCTGGTGTATTCACCATATCTAGGCCAAACCTTGCCAATTGATTAAACTTGTTGACATAGTCCTTCGCTGAGAGATTTCCTTGTTTTAGAGTCAAGAATCTTTCCATATACAAGTTTTCTTCTGCCCTTGAGAGAAACTTTGCCACAAATCTTTGCCTAAAATCCGCCCAAGAGTCAACGGGGCGTTCTCCATTAGTGACCTCCTACCAGAATGAGGCCTCTCCCTTCATTAACCAAGCAGCTAACTTGACTTTCTTTCCTTCTTCCATCTCAAAGATATCTATCAACTCTTCCACCTCCTTAAGCCAATCTCTAGCCTCCACAAAAGTTTCAGAACCTTGAAAAGGTTTCCCTCCCATCGCTTTAAATTCCTTGCAAGTCTTAGCAAAAGTATCCGTGCGAGGAGGAGGGGGAGGAGGAAGATCGGGTGCTACCATTGGTGGGGGAACATTTGCTGGACCCGCAGTGGTGGCCCTAGCCTCCATCAATCTCCTATACCATACTGGTATCGTCACACCCTCCGGAAAGTTAAGATCCTCAGCCATGCTGGAACGAAAAAGGAAAGATTCAAAACGGAGAATTCAAAAGATAAAGATATGGCTATTGGGGATTATGCTTTTCTTTCAAAAACTTTTCTCTTTAAAGACATGTTTTTGAAAATATCTTTTCCAAAAATGTTTTCAGAAAAATAGTTTTCTAAAAATTTTATCTGTTACGGCAACCTTTGCCCTGATACCACGGGTAACACCCCACGCCCGCTATGGTCACTCTCTAAGGGAATGCCATAACATCGGTGGAGTATTTTGAGTGAATATAGAACAGAGAAATTACAGCAAGACAGATATAAGTAATACTTGAAAATTTAAAACAACATTTCATTGCAGCGGAAAGTAAAACATGTCTGGTTACATCACAAAACCATAATAAGAGTCAAGTACAAATATCCATCCTGCTAAATAAAAATACATAATCCCAATACATGAACTGATAGCCATAAAAGAAAAGGGTAAGCTGAGCACTACATCTAGGGTCCAAGCTCCAAGAGAGTAATAAAAGCAGCCTGATCAAAGCCCACTCGTGCTGGGCCCACTCTGAGAACCTAAGGGTTGGGAAAAAGATAAAAACAACGGGGTCAGACATAAGTCTGAGCGAGTCCTATAACTTTAACAATGCAATCATTAAAGTAATTAGGGTATGATATAACTTGGTACGGTGTGACTGGGGATAAATGACTACACTCAGTAGCCAATCAGACTTAGAATGAACTAAGATAACGATAAAGACGCATCTACCCACCCAAGGATAATTACTACACTGCACCACACCAGTCATTCCTACTTAAAGGTTGATCCCTCCCAAGGACTTAGAAAGTTTACCCAGTAGTTTCGTGTACCCCTAGCTGACTACATAGGTGCCGTCTGCCCCTATCTCCACTAGGTGTACCCACTACTCCCAAGCGATCGGCTCCCTACCGTAGATACCCGTGCTGGCCCCACAATGGGGTGTATCACTCCCCATAGTGGCAACCCGATACTACATGTGGTGCACGGCTTATATCTACACGATGCAACAACGTCTTACCTACCAGCCCGGGTCCACACACGCATATGAAACCCGTTGGACTCGCGTTGCCACCGCTACCCCGTTTTGGCCTCTTATAGTCAAGCCCAATATGCGTGTCCCGTCCTCGACTTGGGTCGAGCCCACAAAGATACGTTTGGGATATTGGTTGAAATGGGCCCCCACAAGCTACCCACCTAAGCTTGTCATTTCTAGTGTATACCACTTAACCCCTTTATCATGTTTTAATTACATGTTCCACTTTGGTTAAGTATTCTAATCGTATTTTCTATTGCCACCCAAGGCAACCACTAGATTTCCACATGCCACCCAAGGCACCCACTTAACCCCTCATGTCCCTCTACATGCTAATATGGTTAAGTGTTTCTTAATTAATTAATTAAGATCATGACCTCATAAAGACCTCTCACATTAGACCATCTTTTATGACTGCTGGATATGCCGGTTGGTTCCGGGCAGACTTCCGTCATCAAAAGGGTCTAACCTCGTGTCTTTACTTTAATCACGTATTTAATTTATGACTAAGACCTCTCACATTGGGCCTATCATTTGTAGCTGCTGGATTTGCCGGTTGGTTCCGGGCAGACTTCCGCTACAAAAGGGTCCAACCTCGTGTCTTAGTTGATTAATTACACCTAATTAATCACCCCCATAATTTGTATTAATTATCCCTAATTAATTACACATTTTAAAGAATATGGGTAGACCTAACTCAATAGGTAAATTCCCAATTCCATAGTATGGGTAGACCTAACTTAATAGGTAAATTCCCAACTCCATAATATGGGTAGACCTAACTTAATAGGTAAATTCCCAATTATGTCCATTCATTTTATGTTATACACATTTTTATTAACATGCATATTAACCCCGTCGTTTCCCACGTAATTCGTTCTCATGACATGTCATATAAATGGGAGAATTCACTATAAATGTAATGGGTTCAATCTTAGCACAACGTTGGCATTTACATGGGTTTAAAAGGTGTCAACTTGCATCATAACATTAAACCCAACTAGCATATATCATTAACCCAAACTTGCATATGAACTTGCATATAAACTTGCATATAAACTTGCATATGAACTTACATATAAACTTGCATATGTGCTTGCATAACATGTCATACATAGAGGCAACCTTGCATATGTTATGCATATCATAAAAAGAGACAAACTTGCATATGAATCTTGCATATAGACTTGCATATGAGCTTGCATAACATGTCATACATAGAGGCAACCTTGCATATCATAAAAAGAGACAAACTTGCATATGAATCTTGCATATAACATTGCATATGAGCTTGCATAACATGTCATACATAGAGGCAACCTTGCATATGTTGTGCATATCATAAAAAGAGACAAACTTGCATATGAATCTTGTATATAAACTTGCATATGAGCTTACATAACATGTCATATCATAAAAAGAGACGAACTTGCATATGAACTTATAACATATGACAACCACAACATGCATAAATCCTCATTTACATCCATAGCCCCCTAATATCCTATCCTAATTAGTTTAGCAATTGCTTGCTAAAGGCATAGGAACTCACCAAAACCAAGATTAACAAACTTATGAAGTAGAACTAGTTGCTATATTTGAAGATGGTGATGATTAAAGGTTGATTAGCTTGCAACTTTCTTCATAAACTAGTGGAGGCTCCTTCTAAGTTTGATTTTGGCGGCATGGTGGCATCAATTCTATTTTTAGTATGGATTAGGCTTGCATTAGGGTGTATTTATAGGATTAGGGTGTGTTTTGGACCATAGGATTAGCCCTAGGTTAGATTAGGTCCGTCAGATTTAGGAAGTTTCTAGAGAATAGCCCAAAACACAGCCAAACCCTAAAATGGTGCACCAGGTTAAACCTGCCGAGCACCCCCTATCGACACCCAAGTCGACAGGGCTGTCGACTTGGGTAGGTAGGCGGGAATTTTTCCCTCCTTTGCCCAATGGCTCCATTTTCGAAATTTAAACCTGAATTTTAAATCTGTTTTGAACTTTTAATTTTCTGCAAACTTCATTGGGCCATAACTGGGCCATACGGACTCCGATTTTCGAAAACTCGGACTCTATTTCGCGTATTTTTCCGAGACGAACGCAATGACGCAGCCCGTTTCCCCTAATTTTCACATCTGAGATTATTTATTCTGTAATTAGTGAATTTTAGCATTAACCGAAATTCGGGGTGTTACAATAACGGACATGAAGCCGATGTCCATAAGTCATGGCGGTGTACCATGATCGGAACCGCCTTGACGGAACTCTAACCTCGGCGACCGCCAGGAGAGTATAAAAGCGTCTCCGATTGAGCGCTGAGAAAGAGCTCCTTCCTCGCTGAAGGATCGAGGAGCGATTGAACTGCTGAGTTCGAACTCTAACTCTCCAGAGAGAGAGAGAGTATAAAAGCGTCTCCGATTGAGCGCTGAGAAAGAGCTCTTTCCCCGCTGAAGGATCGGGGAGCGATTGAACTGCTGAGCTCGGACTCTAACTCTCCAGAGAGAGAGAGTATAAAAGCGTCTCCGATTGAGCGCTGAGAAAGAACTCCTTCCCTGCCGAAGGAACAGGGACCGTCTGAACTATTGAATTTGAACTCTAACCTCGGCGACCGTCAGGAGAGTATAAAGGTGTCTATGGTTAAGCACTGAGAAAGGTGCCAGAAATTCAGTACCACAAGAACAGTTGTCTTATGAAATTTTCTAAGTCCCCCATATTCAAAAATAGGGGGCAACATGCGAATAATGCTAATCAATCTTAAATAAGCCCTAGTTAAGCGCTACATTAACGATTGATTGGGGGCCATATGCATATACACATGCACTTTAATACAGCAATGCAGCACGAATTTTTTTAATTTCTCTTCCTGTAGTTTGACTGATTTGTAGTTATAATTAGATGGTCTATGACTAAACATGAAAAGTTTACTTGAATACAGGTACACAATGATGCAAAAAGAGATAAACTTTCATTTATATACTGCAAGCCTACAAAGTGAAAAATAACCTAGAAAACAAAAGTGAGGGCCAGTCTCACAATTACATTTCCTGGCCAGTGGGAAACCTAAAGACAAAATATAAACAAGCGACAATATCCTATTTATGCTTTGACCTCTTCTCCTGCTTCTGCTTCTCCAGCTTCGCCATGTCAGCGTCGGATTGATCTCCTTTCTTTCTCTTCCTTTTGTCTATGAGAGGAACATCCGACTCTTCAGAAGATTCCTCTTCCGCCTCCTTTCTCTTCTTTTTATCAGTAAGGGAAGCTGGGAAATCATCAGGATTCACAAAATGAAGCTGTCTGCTGATGGATTTGGGCTGGATTTTCAAAATCATCCCATTTTTGGGATCAAATTCTGCGATAGGGACTATGTTCAAAGGCTCTTGTCCCACCTTCTTCAAAGCCATCTCCTTTTTCTGCCTGGCTTTTCTGTTGGCCAAAGTTTCGTCATCATCGTCTTCGGTTTCTTTGGCGCTAATAACATCCTCTTCGTCCTCTACATGGCGCCCATCCATATCTTTCAAGGCCTCGATGGTTTCATCATCCTTGGGCACATCAACACTGGGTGCCAAGATGCTTTTCTCTGCTATTGCACCCTCAGCCTGCTTCGATATATCAACACCGGCACCTGGCGAGACGACCTCCTTCTCCGCCTCTTTCCCTTTTTCAACACCCTTGTCGACGGGCTCACCACCTGTATTATGGGGAACACGTGTTACTAATTCAATTGGTTGTTCTACCAGATGACGACAATTCACAATTGCTTTGACAAATTGTTGGCAAAAGAGGGGGATACCTTCCGCAGATCCTCCGTCTAGGGTAGCTGCAGGAGCTCCAACAACCACAGGAGTTAGGCCCAAAGGGATTAACGGATCATCAGGATGGTATTCCTCAACTCCGGAGGTCTTGGGATCCACGGCTGAACTCGAACCTTCGTCAGCCTTGCTTTTACCCTTAGCCAGGGCCCTCTCCTTTTCTATTTCCGCTTGAATCAGACGACGACCTTCTGCCAGATCGTCGAGCTCGTTATCCCTAAGGATGGTCTTCATCAGCTCATCTTCATCGATTTCTTCGACTCCCAATCTCTGTTTCTCACCTTCAACGATGGCATCCCATAAATTGGCTAAAGTAACGTGGTAGTCCGGGATCCACGAGATGTTGCGGGTTTTGAGGACTTGGCCCAAGAAGTCAAAAATCATCTCCTCAAACACTTCGATATCTTTTTCTCTCTCGAGGAGCTTGTTGTTAGAAGCAGTAGCCATTTCAATGGCACTTTCAACATTCTTTTCGGCAAGAGCCGCCCGTCTCTCCGCATCCACGACATGATCATTCAAAATCACCTTTTCCACTTCAGCCAAGGCTAAACTTTCTTTCAAACTTGCTTTTTCTGCCTCCCAGGCAGCTCTCTCAGCTTCGAAGTGGCCTTGTGCTGTCTTCAACTCAATGTTGGCCATTTTAAGATCTTCTACCTCCTTCTTTAAGGCCATCTTTTCTTGGCTATTTGAGTCAAGCTCCGAATGAAAGCGCTTCTTAGCATTCTCCAATTCGATCTTATAATTTTCAACATCTCTCCGCGCTATGGCGAGTTGGGATTGAGCATCTTCCAAGTCCTTCTCCATCTTTATCTTGGCCCTTTCATTGTTATCAATTTTCACTTTAGATCTATGGGCTTCCATTTCAAGCATTCGAATGACTTCTGAAAGATTAACCGCATGTTTCTTCATCATCTCATACTGTCTGGCTACATGGCGAATGTGCCCGACAACTTCATTATCCCAGTTCTTAGGGACCGGTTCCAAGGCTGGAACAAACGTCATCCTTTCGAAGAAGATGTTGGGGAATTGTTCCCGCAACTTTTCCAGCCTACCTTGATTCTCGGGACCATGGGTGTAATCTCGTGACCCGGGGGCAGCTAACTCTGGCTGGCTGGAAGGGACAATGTCACTTCTCTCCTTCTCAGAATCTTTGTTCAGATCCTTGCCTTATCCTTAGGTTCGTAGTGCCTTTTTGACGACCTGCTGTGAGAGGGTGCACTTTTCGGAGGAGTTAACTCTTTAGGAAGTTTCTTTTCCCCCTGCAGGAACAACCGGATAACTGGGAAGCTTGCTAGAAGTCGATTTTGATGGAGATCGCGGTTGCGAAGAAGTAGGCTTGTGAGAAGGGCCGCGAGAGTGCTCAGTGCTTGGATGAAGACTGGGTGTGCCTTCACGGAGAGAACGATAAGAATAAGACCGCCTACGAGACATCTTTCCTGCAAAAGAGAAAAGAGCATATTAAAACCTTGAATATTGTTGATATAAAAGTGCGGGGTCAGGCAGTGTGTGTGATTTATGCATCCCATATTATTCCCCCTAACGGACCCGGGCCTGAAGTCAGGCTCATCTGAGTAGTTTCTTGTTCTCTAATTGGAACGGTGGTCTCTTCAGAAGCAGGGAAGAATGGCTCCCCTTCAAAGTCCCCCTCTGTGTATACATCATCGGGCAGAGGAATTTTACTCAGCTCTTTAAATAGCTGTTCATTTGTCAAATCATCAGGAGCAGCAGGTTCGATCGGAAGGGAAGTCCTGGAGGGGAAACCTCGCGGAGAGACTGGGATTTCCTTAGGCTTGTCACCACGAGCCTCATCTCCTCTATATATGTTCAGGTCCTCGTCATCCTGGATGATTATCGGGGAAGGACTCTTACGGAATTTAGTTGTTTCTGCTGCCCAAGATGTTCCCTCTCCCTCCGTTGGGGGCACATATTTGTAGGGTTTGCCGCCAGCACCAAGTCCAAAACTTATATCCAGAAGACGATGCTTATGAAGATTTTCGTCAGTGATGCACTTCTTGATCCTTAGAAAATCGGATCTGCTTTGTAGAAGAATAGACAATCGGTGATTGTATAACGGGCCTTCCGTCTTGGGGAAGACGTGATCTGCTTAGAACAAAAAAAGAGGGGGATGTTAATGCTTCGGCTTGTTGAGCAAGATATTCAGTCAAAAGATTAAAGTTTACTTGATTTAAGCCATCTTCTTGAGCACCCGGCCTGTTTCTTTATATAGAACCAATCAGACTTGGGATCCCCTATATTGCAATATCCGTCATACAGAACTTTCCTATTCGCCACAGATTCAAAGAAAGAGAAATTTGGGGTTGTCGAGGAGCGATGCTTGAAAAGATAAAATAATGTTAAATCCCTGAATGTGAGTTCAGTATGCTGGATCTCCGCGTATGCAATATATAGGGTGTATAGAGATGCGTAGGCGTTAGGATGAAGCTGCATTGGGGCGATACCCAGCCATTTTAAAGTCTCGATGACAATTGGAAGAAATAGAGGAATAGCTCCTACCAAGCACATGGTTCGGCTGATTGCCATATACCCTTCCGGAGCTAAGTGGGGTCTATCTTCGCTAACGTGTGTCCTCACATCATCCCAAGGGATCCCATGTCTCAGGCAAATT
>JASFAX010000195.1:0-83612 GCA_030737875.1 Allium sativum
TCCTTATTTCGAATATTTTCAAAATTCCGAAAATTTTCCAACAGCTTAAATTTTCGAAGAATTTCACCAGCATCTCTTCTGCATGGCTCAATCGGTATAACTAATTCGCCTCTCTGGGCTTCCAAAAGAAAATTAAATAGCCAATGACTTGCCAACATGACTCAGAAATCTCATGCTCAAATCATTTAAACATGCATCTTTTTATTGGGAATTCAACTTTATCTCTTCCATTTGAAATCCATTCAGCATGCACAAATGCATTTCCAACTAATCTCCAGTCAGTTTATCCTTGACCAATAATTCTCCTACGTCCAAGCCAACTCCGTTTCAAACTTCAATTTCAAATTTCCAACTTTACTCAATAAGCAAATTTCACCCCTAGGTTCGATTCCATTCCAAATCTTAATTCACAACTCAACTACTTTGCCAAGTCAAATTCTTATTCTAGTACGATTTCCACTTACTTGGCTTCAGTTCAATTCCACTTTATTTGACTTATTTAAATTCTCTGTTTATTTACTTCATAAGTAAGTTTTAAATTTCAAAATTAAAATTTCTGGGTTTTTCATTTCAAATCAGTTTGAAATCATATATTATTCAAAACATTTGAATTTCTGATAACTTGTTTCCTCACAATAATTCAAAAACAAAATCTTTGGTAGTAATCCGTCACTTAGAACTCGAAAATGAACACCGATGATGGTCTACTTCATCATCGGAATTTATTTCCTAGTGAACAAAGTGAGTTCAATACTATATTACTTTCAAAATTCGTTTAAACACTTCAATTTCAAATATCTTTCAGAATGCTTGGAAAACAATCTCAAATCTCCCCAGGATTTTAAATTTCTATATATTTAATCTTTTTCCAAGTGTCCAGGGTTTATTTCAATTTTGGATTTAAATTTGGATTTAATCCATTAAATTTTCACAAATTACATTATACAAGTTCTGATGGGTTATTTACGTACACATCTTAACCATACTGTTATTTGATTATAATGATAACAAACATATCCAATATATTGAATAATTCCAATAATATATACTTTCTTTATATCAAAATATATTTTTAGGTAAAATGTTTCATTTACCCAGCCTTCATAAACAATATTGTGTTGAATAACTCTGTTCAAGAGTTTAGAAACACCTATCGATATAGCTTGCAATCCAGTATCGACCAGAATTCATAAACCACTCGCCAAACCAATCAACACAATATAAAACAGTTTTTATATCAATTTACAAATACACGCTCATATATATACACTCAAACTCAATCTAGGGTAGTACTATCCCCATCTCTATTGAGTCACGCCACAGAGCCAAGGTAATCGCTTAAGCTTTAGCTCTGATACCACTGTAATGACCACGGGATTTTCGACTCCGAAAATCGACACAAAACCCAACGGCGACGGTTCAGACATCGAAAATACTAGGTCATTAATAAAAAGAAATTAGAGGTGAGAAAGATAAGATAGAACTAATAGAATAGAAGAAGAACACAACTGAGCAGAAAACAGAGTAAACACGAATCTCACAGCGAACGAATAAAATATATTATATAACATAACTTTGATATACAATTCTGTTTTGTATATACATACCATACCAGAGTACAACATAACATTTTATCATGCGGTAATAACTCTAAATAACCAACATTGAAGATTCCTGCTTCAAGCTCCTCCAAGTGCATCTGTAAAGCCTAAAACACTTGACTGCCCATACAAATTTGGGCACCCAAGAGTTTAGGGAAAACAAACAAAATAAACTTTGGGTCAGTCATGGGACTGGTGTGAGTAAATTCCAACCATTCGGTTTAATTTTGAAAATCCTTTTTGAAACAAAAGGATAATAGTAAGACCATCCCACACATAAACATGGACGGTTTTTACCTTACTATAACCTAAAACATTTTGATATCAAAATCCAATTGATATTATAATAATGTCTAATCAAGTAAATAACCAAATAGTAGAACGCTTGCATCTCAATCTCTACATACAAAGTATAAAATCAAAAACCGCAGGGCGCTTATTGGAGATTGGATTCCAACTATGACAAGGTATGGGACAACCCCCCGATAGTGTACCTCTAGAGGCGAATACACTGGGTTCAACAAGAACGTCTTGCAACCCGGCCCACACATGACCGACCACTCATTTCGCTTGAGTGTATCGAATGTATATCACCAACGGTTGGACTCAAACCACCGTTCTCGAATGGGCGGAATCGATAGATTTAGAAACAAAAGGAATTTCTCTAGATAGGTGATTATACACCCTAATGGGAGCGACCCACATAGCCATGCTGCCTGCCTGATTTTTGTCATTTCACGGTTGTGAAGCTTGAGGCTACGTCTACCTTTTAGAACATCTGGCCACCATACACTTTGAATGCCACATTGTCAAACCCGTCAAATCACTAGTTGAACTTCCCAAAAATATTACGGGTATAAAAGCTAAAAGAAACGAATTTCTCCGCCACCAGACGTAATACGTTGAAAAGATCGCCTTATGTGATCGTTAGGAATACTTTATCAAACATTCGTCCATACAAGTTGTCCTGGGACTGGACAAACAGAAAACACCATTCTGGATCAGGACGACCCTTGCACTTCACTTCATCTTCAACTTTCTTCAGCATAATCAACTCGCAGCGCTTATGCCTATATGGAGTGGTTTCGGATAATATATCCAACCGGTCTCTCCATATTGACAACGATGGTCAAAACACTTCGATAGTCGGTTATTTAACTATCGAAGTAAAAAAAAACATTCATTCAAATGTTCAACTAACATCACACAACCATGGCCACTTTTTATTTACCATTCATCATCGTCGAATTATAATTCTATTTCTAATAGTGTTATTTAACTCTAATCATATTTCAAACATCGAAATGATGTCATCGTTTTCTGAAACGATTCTCAACTACTCGTTCTTATATTTCTGTGGACAATCATCATTACTTATCACTTTAGGATAAATGGATTTCATAACAAACTGTTTACATCCCCTAGGGAGTAGTGCTGTATAAAAATCATGCTTAAGTTTGGTCAACAATGCTATTTTATCGTTATAGTTCAAAAACTTGTCATACGCTGTAATATTCCCCTTTATAACTAATCTCGACAGAACAGTCATGCTTAAGCCTAGTCAACAGCGTTATTTTATCGCTATAGTTCAAAACTTGCAATACGCTGTCATATTCCTTTTATACTAATCTTGACAACTCTTTCCGTTACAAAAATCTTGGCATTTCTTTCCGTTACAAAAACCTTTATATCTTTTTCCGTTACAAAAATCTTGATATCTCTTTCCGTTACATAAATTTTGATATCACTTTCGTTACAAAAATCTTGATATTTCTTTCCGTTACAAAAATCTTGATATTTCTTTCCCAACTCGATAACATCTTAAATGGGATCTGTTTACAAAAACAATTATTTAATTAAAATAATTAAATAATAATTTACTTCATAATTGCTGAAGTAAAACAATTTACTTCCTTATTAATTTAAAATAGAGTGGTTGTGTACTTAATGAACAATAACTATTTTATTAGTTCAATAACCCTTTTATCTTCATTGAAAAGGTAACTAAGAGTTTAGAAATCTAATTAATTTAAACAAATAACTCTTAAGTTATTTTCACTGAAAACCGATTAACTAACTGATAATTCTCGACCAACAGTGGGTTTAGTCAACCTCAACCATCCGTTAATGTATCAACTTATCTTAATTCCTTCTTAATCGATACCGCCTATTTATTTAATCAACATAACGTTGGATTTTCATTCACATGATTCAAACAGTGCATACACAAAACAAACGGTACATATAAATATTTAGGAATCCGGTTGGATTCCTCCAACTGGTTTCCGCATCCACAGATGTTAGTCAAACAGTTATCACTGATTCCATACTAGGGAATATTATAATCGATGGAATCTGTATCCAACCGGTGATGTGTACATGTGCAACGGTATATAATAATTCAACCAATTTAACTATAATCTGCCTAAACAACCATCACATAACATTAAACCATTATTTAAAATATAATTAAAATATTTTAAGTAAAACAGAGTGAGTGAATTTACTCACCTTGGCGCGTTAACCGTTAAATAACGATTTGCGATCGATTAGACCAAACATTCAATTCTGCCGTAAATTCAACGTGCTTTAAATTGTTCCAAACCGACTTCATAGTGTTGCCTGCGTCCAATGTGACCAACGGCTCATAAAACCTTTTCCGGACAGTCCATTTCTCAACTATCCGCTTTAAACCGTGCTCCCTCCTCGAGTATTGAGAACGCGAGCAAATGCCCATTTCCACGTCCACCCTTGTTTGGATTCGACCTACGCCACCAATATAACTCGCGAGCAAATGCCACTTCGAATCACATGCAGTTGAACGGCCATCCATGGACCACGTCCCTCTGTCATTTGTGATGATTTCATTTACACTTTCTTATTTGAATTGGCCTCACATCCATCCATTTTCATTTTATCACAATATATCATGCGAACACCTTCCCCCCTTTTTTTCATGCATTTCTTCCTTTAGTACATAATGAACCAAAAATAACTCATCAGCTTTCCCCACCTGACCACAAAACGTGCTGTTGTTATACGTACCCTTCACATTTTATTTGTGCTTTTAAATGCTTGGGCTTTAACCCTATAACTTGGCCCATCACAGAATATAACATGCTCGCCTTCTTCGTCAACCCTGTACAAACGTTTTGCCTCAACGCCCAAATAGCTTACTCCACCAATATTCACTTACCCATCTCAATATTACTATCTTCCAAAAATTACCTCACGAGCTTCTCCATTTCGTTCTCGTTTAAACCCCATGAAGGCACCCGACTGCATGCACCTCACATTTTCAAGCACGTCATTGCTACCCCTTACCATGCAATTGTCTGTTCGACATTTCTCCCTTTTTGCTGAAATGAAGAACATGTTTCACTTAACATGTATATATATATATATATATATTGTCAGGATGGAGTAAAAACTGGGTCCCTCTTGAAAACGTAAATGCTCCTCTCCATGATTCACGTTAACTCCCCTACAACACATGCAACTAGAAACCACTCTACAATCCCCGTACGCCTCTTTCATCATGTCGAGGCTTTCTCCTTCCTTCTACTTTCTAAATGTTCGAAACCACCCATTGAGCCATCACCGAACTTTACCAGCAAACACACGCAACTCACATCGCCACCGTAATGACCATACTCCATACACCAAGCTGCTCCATCATTAACCGGTTTCTTCCATCATGCTACGCTTTATTTTCGCATTTGCCGAAAACTTCATCAAACTCGTTCAACTTCTCTTGTTGAATTTTACACCTCCGACCACTACCATGGACTCGCAGCAACCCCCCTTTCTCCAAGTTATAAGCCTCACCCTTTATGCAAATTTCACACCTTGCATGCATGTAAACTTCAAAACTCGTCTCCTCACTGATCTCGGTTCCATGCACTTGCGTTGCCCTCTCTCATTATTCTCCTCATTTATTTTATTTTATTTTATTTTATTTTTATGTATAATTTTCTTCGAACTCTTTAGGAGGACAAACACAAGTTCTTATGTGTTTATATAGGCTTTCAAGCCTTGACACCCACGGAAAGAAATAATATAAAATACAATAGCTTGATACCCACGCCTTAGCATTTTATGGTAGTTTGTAGGATAGGCTTGCTGATTTAGAAATTTCATACGAGTTGTTACTTTCAACTTATTGTCTCTGGTATTAATTTTGATGTGGCCTTGTTAGGGTGGGTATAGTTTCTGTCATGTGCTTTCAATAACCTAAGGGGGACCAAGTAGGATTTGAATAGCATAGGCGGATAGGTCTGTATGAATGGATGTGTCGAAGGCTTAGATTAGAGTAGTTTTTAGGTTTGCAGTAGTTTATTTATCATGAAGTTTAGGGGAAAGGACGAGAATAGGTTAGGCAACGATATGACTGTTCTTTGAATTCTAGTTCGTGTGATGCAGAATAGGTAGCTGCGTGATATGCTAAGGTATCATTACTGCTGCGATAATATGGTTATTTATGTTTTTATAATTTCGGTACACATTACTTAAAACTTCATTACTCCACAGACTGTTATCGACTGATGTAAAAATATCATCGTAACGAGTAATGTACCAAGGTCCCAAAAATATAATAATATCATTAGATTAACTCATATTTTAAAACCTAAAAATGCTGATATAGGGTGCAAAATACTCCAAACAAATAGTTGCGTATTTAATTAATTAAAAATTATAGTAAAATTCTAAAAATTAAATTATAACTATGTCTCAAAAGAACCTTGTTCAATATCGAAACCGATATCTAGTTATATCGAATAAACCGTTACGGTCGATAAACGATTTTACAACGACTATTTGAATATTTGATTTGGATATATCTTGCAATATAAAATTCAGAAATTCAGTTTTTCACCTCCATTAGAAAAAATACAGTTCAACAGATTCCAACGTTTCTTGTTTCGCAGGAAATCCAGCTTGTAACGGGTCCTGTACACTCAGTTCAAGTTCAGAACGTTAAATTACGAACTGCTGCGATACTACGGACTCGATTATATTTAATATATATATTTATACGTTTAACTTCGTTTTTAATTAATAAATAAATCCACTTATATTTCGAATTCAATGTTTAACTTATTTAAATATTCCAATACAAACCGATAAAAATGCGTGACATTACAGTTAAAGTGTAGTGGAGTAGTGATCCTAGAGACTGTACTTGGGAGACTGAGGAAAGCACTAAGCAAGCTTACCCCAAATGCAGAGTGGACATCTCTGACTAACTCCGGTGCAAGGTACCTTTACAATACTTTGCATTTACATTTTTGTTCCCTACTTTACTGTTATTTCCTTTTCGGGGACGAAAAGTTTTAAGTGGGGGAGATTGTAACAACCCGGAAAATAGCCAATTTTAAAATTTTAAATTGGTTATTTCAAAGGAATTTGAGCAATTGAAATAGAATATTTCAATAAAATAATGAAATAGAAATAGTGTGGTAGTTTGAAAATTTGAATTCAAACTTTGACTGACTGCACCGGGTGCAAAATGCAACGGATTTTAGTGAAACCAAAAATATTTAAATTTATTTATGAATACCTTTCTAACGAATCTGAAAAATTGAAGTTTCATAGCGGGAATCAAAAGTTATGGCCAAATGAATTTTCAGAAAGGTCGCTATATAGAATATATTGCCCTTGAAAATAGATATTTTGCAAACGACCTCGGAATTCGACGAAATCACTTTTGTTGGGTCCGGGATGTCAAACTATTGCTAGGTTTCAAATTTCATAATTTTTGAAGCTAGTATGTGAGCGTGGAAAAAGAAAATGTGTTTGGTCAATTTCTGTTAAATTGGATCGACCAGAAAAGGGCCATTTTTCAAACGATCTCAGAATTCGACAAAAATAGTTTTGTTGGGACCGTATCATCAAAGCATAGCTAGATTTATTTTTCGGGAATTTTTCGAATCAGTTTGTGGCCTTGGCAAATTGAAATGTACGTTCAAATTGAATATAAAATATTTTATACTTTAATTTGAAAAATAACTGACTGTAACAGTCGAATTGGCCTACGAAACATATCCCATTGTGTTCGGGATGGGGGACTTTAGCTAGGGGCGACAGTCGTTGGGTTTGAATTGGTGTCCATGAGGAGAAACAGTATTTTAAAATATAATAAAACCACGGGCCAATGGAAAAATTCCTTTCATAATTCTAAAAATAAAAAAACCCTCTTTCTCCCCCGATAGAAGGCGACGCGACTTCCTCCCTTCCCAGCCCAATCGTCGCCGCCTCAGCCACCTTCAAGCGCCGCCACCACCTGCAATCGACGCCGCCGCCTCCCCTCTTCAAATCCGACCCGCCCCGTCTTTTCCCTCCTCCGCATCGTCGAGCACGAGCCCCACTAAGTCCCGACCTTCCCTGTGCCGCCTTCGCCGCTACAGGCGTTCGCTCTGGCCAAGACCACCACCCACCGACTCCCCTCTCTTCCCTCTTCCACGTTGTACCCTCCGATCGTCGTATCGTCCCTCAGTTTTCACGAAAACTGAAAACCTAGTTTTGAACCATCGTGAAAGGTGAGACCTTTATTATATTTGAACTTTGAAAAATCTTATCTTTATGGTGTGTTGACGAAATTCGATGAAATAGGAAACATTGTGACCGCAAGGAGGCTCTCTACCACATAGTAGAGACCGCGGATTTTTCTGAGCCATCTACGATTTTTAGCACTTTGAAAACCAATGTGAGAAATCTAAATTAAATGAAATTGTGAATGGGAAATGTCATGTCTGAATTATATAAGCGAAATATAAATTATACACGTGTTGTATACCTCATGCACCTGTGTTGTGTAAGCTATATAAGCGAAGTATGAATTATACATGCATAGTATAAATGATATGTGTGTTGAAATGCAAGTGAATTATAGAAATAATATATATATATATATATATACTCCCCTCGTCCACACACCATGGACGATATTTATTGTTGTGAATTGGTGTGAAAAATTGGATGAAAAATTCAAATGGTTGAATAATTGTTTGTGGTTGATATTGTTTGGTTGTGGTTGAAAAATACCTATTGGTGATTGAAACAAATTGGAAATAATTGTGGAAATGAAAATAAAACTTGCCGCCAGCGTGCGAACTAGAAGCATGAAATTCCCATTGTCAAAAACCGCGAGGTTTTAAGGTAGAGCGAGGAGTCGTACTCGGGATGATGCTGGTTTTAACTACCCTGCCGTTATGCTGCCGAAATTTTGAATAATATTCATGTGTTAGTATTATTTTCATATGTTGAAATTGTTTTCATGCGTTGAAATTAAAGTCATGTGTTGAAACTATACCCATGTGTGGAAATGCTCTTGTGTTGAGAAGTGATGTGTGAAAATTAAATTCATGTGTGAACGAATAAAGCGTTTAAACCATAAAAATCACATTTCTAAAATATATATGAAGTATGTAAAATATTCGCCTTATATATAAATAGTTTCAACAATAAAAATTTCATATTTCTTATATGAATAAACTATATAAAATATCCATGTGTGGAAATGCTCATATGTTGAGAAGTGTATGTGTTGGAAAGGTTCATGTGTTGAATAAAAGATCGGACAATAAAAATAACATTTTTGTTGAAATTATGGTGTGCTAAAAACATTCATGTGTTGAATTAATATTTTAGATGATAAAAATACCATTTTTATCATTTATGTGATTTGCTAAAAAGATGCGAGCGTTGAAATAAATATTTGTGAAAGAAATATTATTTTCAACATGCAAAGGAACTAAATAAAATAGTCATGTGTTGAAATATATTTAGTTCGCCAAAATTATCATTTTGAAATGAAGGTTAAAAATAACCACTTGTTCAAATAAATATGCATGAGTTGAAATATTCAATAATTAGCTAATGATATGATTTTTGCTTGTGTATGCAACATGTGAATGAATGATGTCTTTAAACCAAATTGAATAAAATATGAAGTTGAATGGAAAATGATAAGTGATAAAAAGTGCACATATGTACATGCATATTTATTGAACAGGTGACAGCAAAGAGGCTAGAGAAGAGGATTAAAATTGTTTGCCCGACAAATAGGTATATGTTTACTGTTTTGCTTGGGTGATGATTTTATGAGCCTGTTGGCAAGCCGCTTGGCTTTTTCTTTTTCTTTTTGAGATGAGACGCCCGTGTGGCTATTTGGGAATTTTCCCAACCCCTCCCATACAAAGGAGGTTATGGCGAAATTTTCCAAAATTTAAAGGCGTTAGTGAAATATTTGAAGTGAAACGATATAGAAAACTTCGAATGAACTATATTTATATAAATATATAAATATAAATAAAATTAAAATGAATCATGGCCGTGCTGTTCGTGTTTTGAAACCGTGACTTCAAACGACTAGTGCGGGAAATCCGACCTTCGGATTTTCCCGAAACCGCAACCGTTGGGTTCGCCTTGGAAAAATATTTCCAACGGCACCAACTTTGTAAAGATCCGACGGTTGGATTATCTGGAATGTTTAATTCAAATCTGAAGAAAAACAGCGCCAGAATCAATTATATTTATATATAAATATAAATATAATTAAATTAAATCGAATAATGACGCTGCAGTTCGTATTTTGAAATCATAACTTCAAACGACTAGTGTGGGAAATCCGACCATCGGGTTTTCCCAAAACTGAAACCTTGGATTTGTTTTGAAAAGATTTTCTAATGGAATAAAAATTGTGAAGATCCAACGGTTAGATTTTCAAATATGTGTAAAACAAATTTAGTGAAAAACAGCGCCAGTGCCTCGGCACGACCTGAAATGTCATTTAATTAAATATGGCCATTTTAAATAAATAAAAATGGCGATATATCGTTATCAAATATTATAGACGATATAGAGTGGAAATAAACCAATTTTGTTGTGTTTGATTGATATGTGATGGTTGAATATATTTAACATGCCAATTATACTAGGGAACTGAAATGTGAATGTTGATTAATTTAACCATGTGAATAATTGATTTGAAAATCTAAATATACGTGGATTATTTAAAAAGGCCGAGTTAATTCTCATTTCAAATAATCGACTGACAGTGAGAAGTCGAAGTGATGGAGATGTTCAAGACCGACGATGTTCACATTGGATGGATGGGCGCTAATGATGCTCGTGATTGGAGTAGCTACCTTGAAGGAGCTGAAGTAGTAGTCGTTCGGACGTATTGTTGATTGTGCGGATATGCGAGGAATTTGGTGCCTCCGGTTTCGTTCAAACCCAGAACGAACTTGTAAATGGACTGTGTGTCTGACATTGGATTTTGTTCTGTGCTGATTGATCTCTGTTAAATATATATCTGTTTGGCGGCGGAGAATTTATTATCTTGCTTAACACCCTTGTCTGAGACGTACGAGCTCAAAGATTATATTGATAGAAATCAGTCGCATGGAGTGGATTGCCTGTGTGGCATGCCTAAGTGGCATATGATGAAGGCTCTGTTGCAAAGCAAGGTCTTGTGGTTGATGATCAAAGCATGGTCTATGTGACGTAGCTTTGTGTATAACGTGGATTCGGGAGCCGCACACCTCGGTATGAGTCAAAAACGGGATAGTGACTGCAGGGAGAGCATGACGTTTCTTTCTAGCTATGGTGGTGTCAGTGACCTACTAGCCCTGACATTAATATCTACTTTTCACTTGTGTGGTTGTTGGAATGCGAGGCGCCTCGATTATAGGTCTGTAAGGACCGGGAAACGTGTGTTCAGGAATTGCCAATCCTCAAAAGTAATAGAGGACCGGCCCTGAAGATCCAAGGACCGCTGTGTGCGATCCTGAGGCATTTGCTAGAGTGTCTCGAACAGAGAGGAGCTTGCCCCTTGCCTCGACTCATGATGGAATCCAATTTCCAACATGAAATTGCGGATGTGATTGTATTACTAGTATGGCGACATGATATATGGTACCCATGCCGTCTAGGATTGATATTTATGATTGAAATCGCTTTTGAAACATATATGCACTAGTAATAATATCGAACACTTTTGTTTTATACGTATAAAGCATTTTTGGCCATTATAAGGTAAAACTCTATCCTCCGGCTTGCGTTGCATTGTGTGATGGGACCTGAGTCTTATAATGGCTTCATCTTTATAAAAAGCATTGCGATGACTTAATCATTTACTTTATTTCATGCACTTGCACTCATTGGAGTAAACCCGTTTCGTGTAAGTGGCATGGTCCTTTGATTTGTCGTATTATTGTTGTTTAATAAGTTAAGTAGATTTCTCATACCTGTCCCATGACTGACTCGTAGTTTGTTTCACCTTGCAAACACGGGTGCCCTCATTTTTACACTGGCAGCCTAGTTACAGGTAGCTGATATATTTTGGCTTGGCTCCGCAGTAGAGGTGCACTTTTGGACTCATGGCGAGGCTTGACTACATTGTGATGATTGTGAATTTTCCACCATTATTGTATATGTATTATGATTCCACCACTGGCGATGTAGACTGATGTTTAGTTTATGTATTATGATTCAGCCACCGGCGATGTAGACTAATTATGTGCTGTTATGCACAAAGTAGTATCCTGCATTTTGCTCTCTGATGTGGTGATTTATATATATATATATATATATATATATATATATATATATATATATATGATTCCGCTGTCATATGTGTGTAAATTATTCTACTTCTCGTTTTTGTATTATCTGTGATCTGCTAATGATGATTAATGTGTTATATTCCAATGATTATCCTTAACACCGTGCCACGGGGTTTCGGGATCGCCACAATTTTCTTTCAAACCCTAAGAGTCAAATCAACTTTCAACACAAAAAAATAAAAATCCCCAAACTCTAGCTTATCATATGTCAAACTAAAGCTCTCGACGAAAGAAAACAACGGGTATAGTTAGTTTTGACATGCAGTGAACAGTGGTGCTGGAATTCCCAGTCAAAGTCCAAATATTTCAAAACCCTAAGTTTGATTTCGGGGTTTTTGATCGGTGGCCTAATTGAAGAATCTGGGTTCTGGGTTTTGAGGAGAAGGAGCATATGAGATTGTTAAGGGTAGTCTGAGGTTTGATTGGCCAGCGTGGCGCCGGAATTTAGCGATTTAAGTCTCATAGCGCGGTTTTAGGGCACGGCGACGCGGTCAAATGGGGGCACCGGAGACGGTAGCCCCAGCGCTGGAACGTGCGGCGGTCGATGATCTTTAGGTTGCCGGTGGTCGGAGCTTCTCTGGTGGCTTGAGGTGTGGGTTATCGTTGGTCAATGTTCGGCCTACGGTGGGTTTCCGTGAATGAGTATTGTTCACGTATTTTGGAGTTGAGCAGGAAGAAGGATTCAATGAGCTGACGTGGCATTAGGTTAGTGGGTGAGCCATTATTTTATAATTTTATATATATTTAAAATTCAAATAGAAAAACACTGGTAACTTTCACATACGGACTCGGATTTGGACACGGTTTGTTGCGTTAGGATCGTGGAGAAATTGCGGACGTTTTGGCATAGGTTTGACTACGTTTGGAGACAAAAAAAATTTGAGCTTTAGTTGGATGTTCGTCTGATCAAAAACCCAAAGGTGAGTGATTCTCTCACTTACGAAATACTGAATTATTCACATATTTATTGAATTAAATTGTGAAATAAGTTGGTTGGATGGTTGTATTCGATTGATGATTATTGCTTAAACTGACTTGCAAGTATGTAATCTGAAAATTTAGGCCAATAACTAGTTAGTTAATTTAATTAAATTACTGGTTGGGATTTCTGATCCTTGCAAAACAGTGGAACATATTAATACCGATTAATTGGATGGAATGGTTGTGATGGATTTCTTATTGAAATTTATTACTGAATTGATGTTGACACTACTAATGCTCCATATTCAGTATATTGTATTGCATGTTCATTTTGATGATTAATCCCATTTACCCTTGATTTTACGGGCATCGAATAAACCCGGGATTAATTGATTTAAATAAATTAAGAACACATTGTGAAATGATAAATCTCTGTGACCCTGATTTGGATTGAAATGATAGATCCATCCCTGAAATATCGAGGAATTAAATTTAATATCACTTGGCCATAGGATAGAAAATTATATACAGACATTGGTTGGTTAAATGATTTTAAGTATATACGAAATTTTTATTTGATAAAATTTCAATTAAAGGAATGATCTGATATTCGTTAAACTTGTTTTTGTAACGAACCGAAATCCCCCTTACGGGAAATCACGGATTGAGTTGAGAATAAGACCAATCAGAACGCAGACGGAAGAACATTTCATTGTTAATTACAACAATACCATCAGATACAAGAATATACAGAGCATAAATGAATAAATATTACACAGAAAATATCAGAGATTACGATAAATTACATAGCAGCGGAAAATAATGCAATACACAACTGAAGGAGATATATGAATACAAAGCTTTCCGGATATCATTCCAGCTGTAAACCAGGATCCTGTGAATATAAATCTGCAAAGCCAAAACTACTAGTTGCCCGTGCGGAAAATAAGGGCACCCACAGTTTAGGTTAAAACAATAAACTTCAGGTCAGTCATATGACTGGTGTGAGAACTAAAACAGTTATTAATCTTTATTTTAAAGTAAGGTAAATCGAGGGACCACGCTGTATGACACGGAACGGGTTTCCTCCCAAGAATACTAGTGCATAAAACAACAGCGCAATGCTAAATAAAGAACAATGAAGCTATTATAAGACCCAGGTCCCATCACACAATGCAACACAAACCAGAGGATAGGGTTTTACCTTATAATAGCCAAAGAATGCTTGATACGTTTAAAACAAATCATTTGATAGTACTATAAGTGCATAGTGTATAAAACAACTTCAAATCATAAGTATCAATCATAGACGGCATAAGTGCCCCATACCACTATGTCGCCATACTAGGCTCTACAATCAAAACCGCAAAGTCACGTATTTGGAAATTGGATTTCCAACTATGAATCGAGGCCAGGGATCGTCCTCTACCGATTCGAGACAATCTAGCCTACCATCTCTCAGGAATAGCTGCAACTACACGTAGGAGCCACAGGGCCCGTCCACCGATGTGGATTAAAATGCCTGAACACTAAGTCTCCCTACCCTATGGGGCGTAAATGAGCCAACGAATGATTCCATCGATTCGAGAACGACCGATATATCCGCGGCGCCTCGCAACAGCAACAACCACATAAGTCAAACTCGTCAGGGCATGTAAAACCACGGACGCCACTTCTAGCTAGAAAGAGACGCATGCCCTCCATGGATCCTTCTCCCTTTTCTGGTTCACAACCGAGGTGTGAGCCTCACGAATTCACGTTACACAAAGCTATGCCACACCCGCGGTGCTTTGATCATCAACCACAAGACTTTGCTTTTCAACAGAAGCCTCGATCTATTGCCACTTAGGCATGCCACACAGGCAATTCACTCCATGCGTTTGATATCCATCAATATATAACCTCTGAGCTCGTACGTCTCAGAGAAGGGCGTTAAGCAAGAGAATAAATTCACCGCCGCCAAACAGATATATATTTAATAGAAATGAATCACATGGAATAAAATCCAATGTCAGACACACAGTCCATTTAAAAGTCCGTTCTGGGTCTGAATGAAACCGGAGGCACCTAGTACCTCGCATATCCATCGATCTCCAAGTACGTCTGGACGACCACTAACTGATTCCCTCCTCTTAGGTGTACGACCCAATCAAGTTCATCAGTAATCACCCACACGACGTGAAGACCTCCGGCCTTCGACCACCGTCTTCATCCTTGACACTACGTCGAATCAATTATTCAGAATGGGATAAATCCTTTCTTTCTGAATAACTCGCGTATATAATAAGTAGGTGTTACACAAACACAACATACACCTCATTCCAATTCAGAATATTCCTTTATTCAAATATTCTTACACTTTGGGAAAGGTTCCCATTAATTTTATCAGAGATAAATTCTTGAAATTTATTCTTTAATCTTCCTTTGAATATCAATTCAAACTAGTCGGGATTAGCGAACCACACCAAAGTAATCATTTATTTTATTTCCCAATCACAACCTGTTCATCCCATGAAGTAAAACTGATAATACTTCATATCTAACACCACGGTGTTGTCGGTAAATTCAATTACCATTTCATGTTCAAATCTAATTAAAGATTTAATTGTCGCCTAGAGCAAAACTGGTGATACTCCATTCTCGATCTTTCCAATCTAATTAAAGATTCATTCAAACTCCATTTAGTTTTAATCTTTAACTAGGTTAAAGAATCAGTGTCATTTAAAATACGGTTCACGATAAACCCAAAATCCAATACCAATTCAATTCCAATTAAATATTATTTAATTGATACACTTCATTAAATCTAAATAAAAATATTTAATCTTTTTCTCAACTGGGCTTAAGAATAGTGTTAATGAAGACACCATTCACGGCAAACCCAAATCACTTTTGATATTAAATACAAGGCTCTGAATAGAAAATATATCGGTTTATATTCAATATCAAATTCTACGAACAACAAATATCGTATTGGAAATAACGATATAAATATATCTTTCAAATTCCCACAACAATACCTATATCATCACGAAATCCAACATCGAAATATTCCAAAGACAATTCCGATTCAAATCCATTCCAATTCAATTATTGGAAATTCTGGTTACTTTTAAAACCCTTTTCAAATTCAATTTATTTGTTTAAAAATAAATAGAATTATAATTCTTGTTCAAAATTAGTTCATTTCGATAAAAATCTATTTTTATCTTTTCAAATACAGAGTTTTTCATCCTAATTCTTCACAAATCATTTCTTATGATTTTACACAAATTATTACTATTTTTAATAATTTTATCAGGGCCCGTATAGTCGATTTCCATCAACGGCCATCGAACTGCACTCACAACGACCTTTTCCAAATTTGATTTGGACATAATTCCAAATCCAACAGTTAGATTTTTAATTTCTAATATTCGTTAGAAAGATCTTTTCAATACGAACCCAACGATTCTGGTTTTAGGAGAATCCGACGGTCGGATCTTCCACAACGTCAATTCGAAGTCCATGGTCGAAATTCACGAACTACCGCGGCGCGTTCTATTCAGGCCATTATACATATAATATATATATATTATATATATTTCGTCGATTTCCTTTTAAAACTTATTTTATAAATCGTTTTCAAAATGATTTCAACTTCCTTTTCAAATTCAAATCAAAATCGAATTTTTTCAACATAAATTCGTTTTAATTTCATTTCAAATCGATTTCAATTCAATTTCAATTTAATTCGAATTAGTTTCAATTCAAATCAATTTCGGTTCAATTTCAATCTAATTCGAATTTCAATTCTTTTCAATTTAATTCGAATTTCAATCTATTTCAATTTAATTCGAATTTCAAAATCACTTCAATATTCATCGAAAAATGAATAAAATCGATCTAAATATCGTTCCCGTTAAAATGGCGTCAATCTAATCAACATGGCTTAATATATTTCTATTTCCGAATATTCTATTTCAAATATTTCTTTTTCAAATATTTCTATTTCAAACATTCTATTCAAAACTGGAACGAGGCCCAATCAATTACCATAGATTTTATTTCTATGGATTTCCATACGACGCATGTATATATCTACAATGACAAATAATCAACCATCATCCAAAGTGCATTATACACTGTATAAGCATCAAATATAAATATTCAATGCTTATAACAGTCTGTCAATCAATCGATCGACATACAACTAATTACTGGGATTAGTGTATGTCTTATATTATCCCAATACCCGTGTGGGGTTTCAAACAATCAAACACAGATTTTATTTGTGCAGTTGGGCGATGTATAAAATTTATCGTCCCAATCAATATCAGTCAAATGTGTGTATATAAACAAATCGTCCGATTTGTTTATTTTTATTTCATTTCATATACATGTTAAAAATTCTATTTTTAACTATAAAATATTTTCCACTATAAAATATTATATTTCAACTATATAAATATTTTATTTCATTACACATCACATCACACAATCAACAACACATGAAAATCAAACAAACAAGCATACAATCCGTCCATGGTCTGTGGACGATGGGTGTCGGGTGCTACTAAACACCGTCTGCATCCTAGTATATATTTCAACTAGAAAAATTAAATTAAAGGTGAGAAGTTCTCACAGAGGGTTCCACTCCGCCGTGCTTTGCTTTTGAACTGCTGAACTATCTGGATCTACTTGATATTCCAATGCAGTTCTTTTCACGCTGTTCAAATAAAAAACATATTTTTAATTCGTTACTTCATATATGTAAAAATTGAATTTTTATATAATGAAAAATCTAATTTTTCTTATGCGAACTTCTAAAATAAAAATCAAATCTTTTTGCTAAAGTTCATATAAGAAAAATCTAATCTCTTTACTTGTGTTCATATTTTTATATCACCTAAAGATTATATTTTTATACATAAGAAAGATCTAATTTCCTATTTCATATGAAATCATACTTCTATATGATAAAAATCCCGCCTTTTCATTAATAAAAATCTCATCTTGCTTTGTATAAAAAATCTTGTCTTTCATACGATAAAAATCGAATCTTTCTAATTCTTCCTACATGATAAAAATCATATTTTTATCACTACTCTAGATATAGATAAAAACCATATTTTTACATGATTAAAAATCCTATCGCTATACTATTAAAAATCACATTTCTATCTAGCTATCGTATATATAAAAATCGATTTTTTATTTTAAAGCTTCCTACATAGAAATCAAATTTTTTTATTTTAAATGCATATTATAAAAATCGTATTTTTATATACAATAAATATCCCACTTTTATATCAGTATTTTATAAATTGATTTTTTTTAAAATCTTTAAAACTGATTTCAAATAAATAAATGAATAATTTTGAAATTGAATTTACCATTGTTTCCAAAGGGTGTGGGAGGAGCTCGTGCTCGCTGGAGGTGGTCTGGGCTGTGCTCGCTAGTCGACGTTTAGGGATTTGATGGTGGCGGGTTTTCAAGGGGGGGTGGTGCGCGTCGGTTTCAGTACAGGGCGTAGGGGGTTTCTGTGTTGGCTGAATTGAGGTGCGGAGGAGAGAGAGGGAACGAGGGGGTCGGTGAAGGCGGGGCTGGTCTAAGCGACGACCATCAGAGCTAGGGTTTGTTGACTCTGCGATTTGGGACCTCGTCTGAGGACTGGAGAAGAGGGAGAGGCGCGACATGAGGGGAGCCATTGGGAGCGGGCGGCGCATCTAGATCGACGATGGGAGGGTGGTCCGCCGGCGACTGAGGCGACGAACGAGAACTACGACAATTTTTTTCTTTTTATTTTCTTTCTTTTTCCTGATCTGTAATGAATACCGTGGAGGAGGCGTTGACTTGAATTGGGGAAAGAAGGGGGAAATATATAAATATTAAATTATATTATTTTAATTTCCTCCTTAAATTAACTTTTTCTTTCGATTTCAAAACGAGACCCAACGACTGTCGTCCCTAGCTAATTACCCCCATTCCAAACACAATGGGATATGTATCGTAGGCTGATTCGATCGTTTCGACCAGTTTTCGTTAAAATTAACATATAACTCTATATATTGAATTTGAACGAGCATTTCAATTTACTGGGTCACATACTAACTTGAAAAATTCCAGAAAAATATTTTCCAGCTTCGTATTGATCATATGGTCCTAATAAAACTAGTTTCGTCAGATTCTGGTACCGTTCGAAAAATGGTCATTTTCCAGTCGATTAAAATCAACTAAAACTGGTCAAACGCGTTTTCCTTTGCCACGCTCACATATTGATTCGAAAAATTATGAAATTTGAAATCTAGCAATAATTTGACATCACAAATCCAACAAAAGTGGTTTCGACAAAATCCGAGGTCGTTTGCAAAATGGCCATTTTTAAGGGCCGAAATTCCATAGCGACTATTCTGAATTTTCAACTGGACATATCTTTTGATTCCTACAATAAAATTACAATTTTTTGGATTCGCTGGAAAGATATTCTCAAATAGATTCTAATGTTTTTGGTTTCGTTAACATCCGGTTTATTTTGAATCCTGTACATTCATTTGAAATTTGAAATCGAATTATCGAACTACCGCGCCATTTTCAATTCCTTTTATAATTATAAATAAATATTTATATTCTAACGACGATCTACATAAAATATACGTATTCCAATTCTATTCAAAATTAATTTCTCGTCGGCATTATTTAAAATAATTCATTTTGAATATTCAAAATTCACTAAAATTGCCAAAATAAAAATTTTAAATTGGCCCAGATTTCCGGGTTATTACAGTTTTCCTTAAAAATATGGATCACGAATGTTATTTGAAATGGTTAAGGAAATTTTCACAAACGAAGTGTAAATTCTAAAATTGGAATTTGCTTATAATTTGAGTTTTCAAATTAAGCGTGTGGATTTGAATGAAATAAATTCCTATTGAATTTAAAATTTTGGTATAACGGAAATCGAGGGTATTTTGTGTTGTTTTAACTCAGTTTTGAATATAGATTTGAATTCTTGAAATCGAATGGTTGTCTTGAACAATGTTTGGAAATGAGATTTGGAAACTAAATGGACTCCATCGAGACTGCAGTATGGGTTAAAGTATTCTAAGTTCGGAAGAAAGGAACAATTTTGATTTAAGAATTTTATTATATATATATATTTACAATGTTACATTTCGAATAAGTTATTCTTTTCCTTAAAATTATTATTTAATCTTTACCTATAAACTATTTTATTTTAAATAATTTTTTTCCTTATAACTTATTTTTCAAAAAAAAATTATTATCTAGTAAACCTTTAATTTATGTATGTACATAATATTTAAATTATTTTATTTATTTTTAATTATTATATTCTATATATATTTATTTATATAAGATTTTCTTATAAACATTTATTATCATAAGTTTAGGAATTGTAAATTTTCTTGTGAATGGAAAATGTTTGAATTTAAACCGTTGGTTCAAATGGAGTTGAGATAAAGAATTCATTCTATTTGAATATGAACTGATTTAAAATGACTTTTATATGGAAATATGAATTATATTCTTCTCGAATATAAATGATTCTCCTAAGAGATTTAAAATGAGTGGTTATAAAACATATATATCCTAGTTGAATATGAATGGATTTCGAACATAAATCGATTTGAGATAATTATAATCGTTGGTATGAAATATATTCTACTTGAATATAAATCGATTTAGTGAAATATTATATGAGTATAATATAATGATATGGAAATATATTCTGATTTAGAATATAATCGGTTTTTGAATAATGTTGATATCTTGATATGAAATTATATTCTATGTTGACTATAAATGGGGTTCTAATAAAATATGATATTTTGATATGGAAATGAACCTTTGAGAAATGTAAAAGAACCGACCGATGTAAAAAACATAAGCGTTGGTTGTTAAAGAGACCGAAGTCGGCAAATGGCATACTCTCTGTCAGTGTCGGTACCACTTTGACAACTGTGAACATTATGACGTCTCCAGAATGAGTATGATGACTTGGAGGCGATTATTGAATCGAAGAAGTTGAACGATGACGAAATAGCCCTGACCTTTCGGTCTGAATTGAAATGACTAAAACAGGAGCTATACCGTGACTAATTGAGGTAGTACCTTTGATCAGACACACTTCTCGATACTATTTCTATAACTATGATGATGATGATGATTTGGGCCCATTGATGATTTTTGGGAGTGTGATTCGAGGTGGGCGGTAATGGATGTTATGCATTACCACCGGTCCGGGAGTGCAATGGGTAGAATCCTACCCTGGGCATCGCTTCGAGTGCCTTGTCATATTGATCCATATCGAGCCCCATACGATTTGATTTAGCATTGTCTTCTATGGAGTGCCCTTTAATAACACCAGTATGGTCAATTTATGGTGCTGTATAGACTGTTGATGCCTGCAAACAGCGTAAGGGTAATATGGTAATCCCGCACACGCTATTTTTATGATATTTACTTTACTGGATAGACACTATCATAATAGCGTATTATACAATGTATGTATTAGTTTAACGGATCCTTGAGAGATGGAAGAATCCCGTAACATCTCTAGAGTTACTGTACCCATGACACTTATGTTATTTCGTATTTTAACTTGACTAATATGAGAATGATTTAGTGCTGATCCGAGTGTTTGTTGTGTTTTCTTTTTATGCAATATGCTCGAGTCAGTAGAAGATTGCAGTTAGCGAAGTTTACCTTGCCTTGGAGATCGAAGTCGAAGATTTGGTATATATATCAATTAAGTATGTATTTCCACTGCATTTATTTCCGCTGCTTATTATGTACAGCTGTATGTATATGTAACTCTGATAATCATTGAATGTTAAAATCAATGTATACATTTCAACTGTTTTAAACTATTATCTGTTTATTATATGTTGTCCTTTCGCTGTGAGATTCTGTTTTTTGTTTCTCTTCTTTCCTTCTTTTTCCAATAACTTCCTGCATTTGCGATTTGTTTGGGTAGACATGTGTGGTTTATTGTCGATTTGAACGGTCAAAAGTCTGGGTCGTTACATTTTGGTATCAGAGCAATGGTTAGCGATAACCTTGGCTCTGTTGGGAATTAACTCATTAGAGATAGGGTCAGAAACGCCTTAGAAGGGGTTTGAGTGATATAAGAGAGCATACTTGTAGTTTTGATAAATTGGTTTGCATTGTGTTGATTTGTTCTGTTGAATATTTATGGATTCTAGTCGATATATGGGACGCCATAGAAGCGATAGGAATTTCTAAATAATCGAACAGAATGATCGACATAATATGATTTTCGATTATATTATATATATATATTATTATATATACTATTAATGGTTTTAAGTGTATAATCATTGGTCGTTGGTAGGTAATAATATTAAGTTAATACCTATTACGATTGATTCGATAGTAAATTTGATAAGGAAAATTTAAATGGTCTAAGAAATATTCGAAAATGAAATGATACCTTTAAGTATAATTGGGTGAGAAAGGTTTGAGATTGAAATAGAAATGAACTTGGAACTTGATCCTGGGGTACTTTTGAAATAGTTTTGTCAAATTTTGAAATAATATCGTATTATAAGTATTTTCGAAGGGAGTGGTTTAAAGGATTTTAAAAGAAATAAGTGTGTAATCCCTTCTCGGACATCAGAAATGACTTTGCTAATGAGAGCACGCATTATCAACGTTTATTATGAAGTGTCTAAGTGGGGGAGACCACTCCGTACTACCATAACTCGTTGAAAATAATTTTGGGCCTAATTATTTCCAAGGGTATATAAAGTGGAGTTTAGGTTTGAACCAGGATTGAAATTTCTTTGTTTGTTAATTAAAGTTGGATTTCATTTTATGGTATGTTTTCTATGAATTTTATAAATACATATGCATTTTAAGCTTGGTTTATAAAACCCGGAATCAAGCAATTTAAGTTCATCCTAACTAACAACATCGATTCAAGATTTTTTTTCTTGATTCATTAGAGTTTTAGACTTTGAAATTATGGAATGGACTTAAGAATTAAGAGGGATCGTCACCTAAACTCTTAAATATGGTGATGATAAGGGTCAAAAAAATCCCAACTTTGGTTGGTAAGGGTGTTAGAAGAAATTGAAATTTACCGCGAAATAAAATTCAATTAAGCCAACTAAATCAATTGAAAATTTGGTTGTGTAATAAGAATGATAACACACGACTTGGCTAATTCATAAGTTAATAAGTTAGTCAAGAAGGTGTTGGAAGAAACTTATGTTTGTCAATAATATGATAGCCGATAAATAAAATTGAAAGGAATGAAGAGGTTAATAGAATTTGAATGGTCGTTGAATTTGAAATGAAAGGGATCTGAATGGTGAACCTCATTTGGAAAATATATCGAATATAAATCTAAGTACGTACAACGTATGAGAAGGATATAAACATTTTGTTGAAGGAATATAACTTTATTTGAGTAGAGGAATCAAGCTAAATAAAGTTTAACTCAGGAAATCGAATAATAATGATTTGAGAACTAAGTATAAATTTGAGTTATGAACTATCCTTAATTCGAACCACGATTTGAGAGTCGAATAAATAAGTTGAGTAAATGGAATAATATTTAATTTAAAATGAAAATAAGAATAAGTTAATAAGGAAATGGTTAAAGGTATGAATCGAGGTGCCAATACAAGAAAATGAGATGCAAATATAAAAATTTGGCTTGTTCGGAACAATATAATAATTAAACGAATTCTAAATTCGGAAATTTTAGCTTTTGAAATGTAATAAAAATAAAATTTAATCTGAGTTAGATAGATTTAATAAAATGAAATCAACTTAGAGAAATAAAAGAAGTCGAATGAATTAGAATAAATGGAGTAAACTCGAGAAATTTAAATTGTTGATTTAGAACTAAATTCAAATGAATATAAAAAGGGCCGAAGGAATAATGATTTAACATTTATAAAATGAACAAGCATTAGAAAACAGGAATAAGGCTAAATTTGTCAAGTTAAGTGAATTGACTCGATAAGAGTTAACTTAAGTGACCGTGCAAAGATCGATTGAGAATTAAGCACTTAGGAAAGGATAAGTAATGAAGTTTGGAGAATCAATCCATGAAAATGAATTAATGATTAAATACAATCAAGTTAGTTCGGAAAGTAAAATGACATCAAGTTTTAACTAAAATTAATGCTTGAAATGAAACGAGAAAACAAATGGATAATATATTGGAATGAAATAAGAAATTGAATATGAATCCATTGCTCGGATAATGAAGTAAATGTAAAGGATCTAATGCAAGATAATGGAACATAAGTAAATGAAATAAAATACACTCAATATAAGTGAAATGAATATGAACATGTATAAGTGTTAAAAAGAAAAATCGTATTATGAGCATAATGGGGCGATAATTCATTTGGATGGTTGTTACTAAAGGTTCGGAAGCCATTTCTTGAGTGAAGAAGTGATAACAAATTGAAGTATTAAAGATTTGCAATGTTTTGGAAGAGAAAGGTTTGTAACTCTAAATAAAATAAACTGGCATTTAGATAAAAACCTGAAATATTAGTGAATTAAAGCGAAATGACCATAATTTTTGAAGGGATGATCGGAATTTGACGATTCCAGACAATTTGGAAACCTTGGAACCTGAATTAAAACTTTTTCTAATAAGACCTTGTCTAATTTTCATGTTTATTAGGTTGAAATATGTGAATTAGTGGTAGTTCTATATGCAGAAAATAAAAATCTGAACTGAATACCAATGTTGTTTTGGTCATAACTTCCTAACGGAGCGCTGGATTTTAATGTGCGAGTATAATTCTAAAAGCCCAGGATCTGAACTAAAACTTTCCCTTAATATGCTTTGTAAAATTTTGAGATTTAAAGGGGTAAACACTGGGTTGAACAACTCAGATCTGCATTTTTCAGTGTATAGGCTGAGGTGTTCGCCTTCACTAAAATAGTCATAACTTTTGAATGAATTATCCAAATTCGACGAATCCGGACAATTCGGAAAGCCTGAAAGAAATTCAACGGCTTTTGCCTGTTTTAGTCCAATTCCATCATTTATAGGGTAATAATCGATAATTTGATTGCGGGCCTGTCGTGAATACTATAGTTTTATAGTTGAAAAGTCGATGATATGTTGTGTAAGTTATATGCATTTGCCATGAAGTATATATGTGTTTTATTCTCATGTATATGTGAGTGTAGCAGGTGTAGGGATGTCGTGGTATGCTTTGGAGCCCATTTGCGCTAAATGTCAAATTGCTAAGTTAAATAAAATTTGCAAATAAACGCTAAAGGAGGTACGTACTTAAGTTACATTGTTTGTGGTTTTATATTTTGTTTTTCCCCATTTTGGGATGCCTCATCGAGCGATGGGATGAATATGTGAGTTTTATATGTAGGGATTTTTCCGGGACCTCTCCGTACAAAGGAGATGCTGCCGAAATTTTCTGTGATTTCGGGAGTTAGAAAAAATTTATGAGATTTTTCAACTATATAGCCTATTTTATAAATACTATTTTATAAGTATGGATTTGAAAGTATGACTTGTTTAATACCTTATCTCATTCTCTTTTCGAGGACGAATTTTTTTTTTAAGTGGGGGAGAATGTAACATCCCATATTTTCTGTATATTTAATTCTCAATTTAAATAATTAAAATAGAATAATGTTGGATAAAAATCAAATTTCGTTGATTATAATGATGATGACTATTTGAATGGAGTATAAATAGATTTTTAAATTTAATTTATACTTAGAATTGTTGCAAATTGGAAAATTTATATATTTTATTTATTTAATAAATTTGAGTTGTTAATTTTAATGGAAATTCCAATTTAATTTGGTAAACGGAGAATTCTAAGTTGAGTAAAAATAACTGAAAGTCAAACCTGAATTCAAATAATCAAATTTAGATATAAAATGTGTGAAATTTAGTTATAAAATTTTTTTAAGTTATAATTTGGTATAAATTTGAATTTAATGAATATTCAAATTTGAATTGAACAGTTAAAGGAATTTTTGAATATTTTATTAGTCAATTAACTGTGAAATTTAACTATTATGGCAACTGCCTCGGAATCCGACGAGACCAGTCTCATCGGAACCGAAACGGTGAATTACGATAGTGTTTCAATTTGCATTACAATCCGACTTACCCTTTGATCGTACGAGAGAAAATGTGAACGAGATCTATGTAAATGGAAAATTGGGTGTTTTAACATTTGGGCCTTCTATAATTATATAAATAAACCCATTCAACACCACATCAGCCCATTCTCCATCATACGTATATTTTTCCCATTAAGTTTTATTTCCATGGCTGAGAATTTTTTTTCAAAACCCTAGAATCAAATCAACTTTCAACATAAAAAAATAAAAATCTCCAAACCCTAGCTTATCATATGTCAAACTGAAGCTCTCGACGAAAGAAAACTACGGTATAGTTAGTTTTGAAATGCAGTGAACGGTGGCGCCGGAATTCTCAGTCAAATTCTAGATATTTCGAAACCCTAAGTTTGATTTAAGGGTTTTTGATTGGTTGCTTAATTGAAGAATCTGGGTTCTGTGTTTTGAGGAGAAGGAGGATACTAGATTCTTGAGGGTAGTCTGAGGTTTGATTGGCTAGCGTGGCTCCAGAATTTGGTGATTTAAGTCTCAAAGTGCGGTTTTAGGGCATGGCGGCGCGGTCAGATGGGGGCACCGGAGATGGTAGCTCCAGCGCTAGAAGGTTCGGCGGTCGATGAGCTTCAGGTTGCCAATGGACGGAGCTTCTCTCGTGGCTTGAGGTGTGGGTTATCGTCGGTCAAAGTTCGGCCTACGGTGGGTTTCCGTGAACGAGCACTGTTCATGTGTTTTGGAGTTGAGCGGGAAGAAGGATTCAATGAGCTGACGTGGCATTAGGTTAGTGGGTGAGCCATTATTTTATAATTTTATATGTATTTAAAATTCAAATAGAAAAACACTGATAACTTTCACATACGGACTCAGATTTGGACACAATTTGTTGCGTTAGGATCGTGGAGAAATTGTGGACGTTTTGGCACTGGTTTGGCTGCATTTGGAGATAGAAAATTTTTGAGCTTTAGTTGGACGTTCGTTTGATCAAAGACCCAAAGGTGAGTGATTCTCTCACTTACGAAATACTGAATTATTCGCATATTTATTGAATTAAATTATGAATTAAGTTGGTTGGATGGTTGTGTTTGATTGATGATTGTTGCTTAGAAACTGACATGCAAGTATTTAATCTAAAAATTTGGGCCAATAACTAGTTATTTAATTTAATTAAATTATTGGTTGGGATTTTTGATCCTTGCAAAACCGCGGAACATATTAATACTGATTAATTGGATGGAATGGTTGTGATGGATTTTTTGTTGAAATTTATTACTGAATTGATGTTTACACTACTAATGCTCCATATTCAGTATATTGTATTGCATGTTCATTTTGATGATTAATCCCATTTACCCTTGATGTTACGTGCATCGAATAAATCCGAGATTAATCGATTTAAATAAATTAAGAACACAGAATGGAGTATGGGTTAAACTTGTTTTCCTTAAAAATCTGGATCACGAATGTTATTTGAAATGGTTAAGGAAATTTTCACAAACGAAGTGGAAATTCTAAAATTGGAATTTGCTTATAATTTGAGTTTACAAATTAAGGGTGTGGATTTGAATGAAATAAATCCTTACTGGATTCAAAATTTTGGGATAATGGAAATCGAGGGTATTCTGAGTTGTTTTAACTCAGTTTTGAATATAGATTTGAATTCTTGAAATCGAATGGTTGTCTTGAACGATGTTTGGAAATGAGATTTGGAAACTAAATGAACTCCATCGAGACTGGAGTATGGGTTAAAGTATTCGAAGTTCGGAAGAAAGAAACAATTGTGATTTAAGAATTTTATTGTGTGTATATATATATATATATATATTTACAATGTTTCATTTCAAACAAGTTATTCTTTTCCTTAAAATTATTATTTAATCTTTACCTATAAACTATTTTATTTTAAATAAATTTTTCTTATAACTTATTTTTCAAAAAAAAATTATCTAGTAAACCTTTAATTTATGTATGTACATAATATTTAATTTTTTTAATTTTTAATTATTATATTCTATATATATTTATTTATATAAGATTGTCTTATAAAAATTTATTTTCATGAGTTTAGGAATTGTAAATTTTCTTCTGAATGGAAAATGTTATGAATTTAAACTGTTGGTTCAAATGGAGTTGAGATAAGAATTCATTCTATTTGAATATGAACTGATTTAAAATGACTTTTATATGGAAATATGAATTGTATTCTTCTCGAATATAAATGGATCTCCTAAGAGATTTAAAATGAGTGGTTATAAAATATATATCCTAGTTGAATATGAATGGATTACGAACATAAATCGATTTGAGATAATTATAATCGTTGATATGAAATATATTCTACTTGAATATAAATCGATTTGGTGAAATATTATATGAGTATAATATAATGATATGGAAATATATTCTGATTTAGAATATAATCGGTTTTTGAATGATGTTATATCTTGATATGAAATTATGTTCTATGTTGAATATAAATGGAGTTCTATCAAAATATGATATTCTGATATGGAAATGAACCTTTGAGAAATGTAAAAGAACTGGCCGATGTAGAAAACATAAGCGTTGGTTGTTAAAGAGACCGGAGTCGGCAAATGGCATACTCTCTGTCAGTGTTAGTACCACTTTGACAATTGTGAACGTTCTGACGTATCCAGAATGAGTATAATGACTTGGAGGCGATTATTGAACCGAAGAAGATGAGTGATGACGAAATAGCCCTGACCTTCAGGTCAAAATTGAAATGACTAAAACAGGAGCTATACCGTGACTAATTGAGGTAGCACCTTTGATCGGACACACTTCTTCGATACTATTTCTATAACTATGATGATGGTGATTTGGGCCCATTTATGATTTTTTGGAGTGTGATCCGAGGTGTGCGGTGGTGGCTGCTATGCGTTACCACCGGTCCGGGTGTGCAATGGGTAGAATCCTGCCCTGGGCGTCGCCTCGAGTGCCTTGTCATATTGATCCATATCGAGCCCCATACGATTTGATTTAGCATTGCCTTCTATGGAGTGCCCTCTGATAACACCAGTATGGTGAATTTACGGTACTGTATAGACTGTTGATGCCTGTAAACAGCGTAAGGATAATATGGTAATCGCGCTTACACTATTTTTATGATATTTAATTTACTGGATAGACACTATCATATATTATACTACTTATGTATTAGTTTAACGGATCCTTGAGAGATGGAAGAATCCCGTAACATCTCTAGATTTACTGTACCCATGACACTAATGTTATTTCGTATTTTAACTTGACTAATATGAGAATGATTTAGTGCCGATCTGAGTGTTTATTGTGTTTTCTTTTTATGCAATACGCTTGGGTCAGCAGAAGTTTGCAGTTAGCGAAGTTTATCTTGCCTTGGAGATCAAAGACGAAGATTTGATATATATATCAATTAAGTATGTATTTCCGCTGCATTTATTTCTGC
The DNA here is from genome assembly GCA_030737875.1 of Allium sativum. Taxonomy (NCBI): domain Eukaryota; kingdom Viridiplantae; phylum Streptophyta; class Magnoliopsida; order Asparagales; family Amaryllidaceae; genus Allium; species Allium sativum. The sequence continues at coordinate 29,700 of JASFAX010000195.1, forward strand.
TGCTTATTATGTACATCTGTATGTATATGTAACTCTGATAATCATTGAATGTTAAAATCAATGTATACATTTCAATTGTTTTAAACTACTATCTGTTTATTATGTATTGTCCTTTTTCTTTGAGATTCTGTGATTTATTTCTCTTCTTTCCTTCTTTTCTTCTTTTTCCAAAAACTTCCTACATTTGCGATTTGTTTGGGTCGACATGTGTGGTTTATTGTCGATTTGAACGATCAAAAATCTGGGTCGTTATAGAAGTTACCCAAGCTGGACGTCCGGTGTAGACATGGGATGATTTTACAATGAGGTTTGAAATGAAGTTTTTTTCTCAAGCTGAGAAATGCATGCAAATGGAGAGGTTCTTGATGCTCAAACAAGGAAACTTGATTGTTAAAGAATACGTAAACAAATTCAACCAACTGGCGAGATTTGGATTGGAACTGGTAGATACTCCGCATAAGAAAGCTTTGCAGTTTGTTAAAGGACTAGATGAACCCCTTCGTGGTTTAGCTATGTCCCATATTCCAATTGGAGCTACTTTAGAAAGGCTTGTTGATATGGCCTTGATGCATAAGGAAGACAAAGGAGAAAAGAATAAAGTTAAGGCTGAGGAAATAACGTAGAACAAGAAGGTATGGCCCAAGAAAGGACAACAACAACTATAGAAGAAGGGCGGAAAGAATGACAAGGCTAAGGATTAGAGGAAGTGTCACAGTTATGGACGTGAGGGTCACATGGTCAAGGACTGCAAAAGAAGGAAGAATACTTACTTCAGCTGTGGAGAGGTTGGACACTTTGCTAGGGAGTGCCCGAAGAAATAGGGACAAGGTCAAAGGGAAAGAGCTTCTGGAGGGCAGGTGCATGCTTTCGCGACTAGTGCTCCAAATAGAGGTAGTAAAGTTTCCATAGAAGGTTTGATTTCTCTTTCCAATCATCCTATTAGAACTCTTTTTGATTCTGGTGCTTCACATTCATTTATATCTAGTTCCGTGGTTGAGTCTCTGCACTTAAATACTAGTATGGTAGTGAATCCCGTTATTGTCTCAAACCCCATTGGTGGTTCGGCTAATTTGTCCATGATTTGTCGGGGTTTGAGAAAACCTGTCTTAGGCATCGAGTTTGAGTGCGACGCATATGTGCTCAGTTTTATGGGCTATGATTTGATTCTACGGATGGATTAGCTAGCCATGGATGGCTCCATTCTGGATTGTGAGAAGTGGGTAGTTAGGCTTTTGACTTGTCATGGGAGAACCCTTGAGATTTCTTGTGACCCGCTAGGGTCAGTTATGCTTAGTTTCCCGAGTCTCTTGATGCATCTATCGATGATCTGCAATCTGTTCCAATAATCCGAGATTATCCTAATGTTTTTGATGAGGTACAGGGCTTACCCTCGAGGCGTGAAATCGATTTCGTATGTATTTGATGGACAATGCAAAGCCAGTTGCATTACCTGTGCGCCATATGGCTCCAAGGGAAAGAAGGGAGCTTAGCAAACAAGTAGGGGAGCTACTTGAGAAAGGATTTATTAGGCGAAGCATATCTGAATGGGGTGCTCTAGTAGTATTCCATCTAAGGCGGATGGTTAGCTTCGCTTATGTGTAGACTATTGGGAGTTAAATAAACTCACTAAGAAAAACAAGCACCCACTACCAAGGATAGATGACTTGTTTGACCACCTGGTTGGTGCATCAGTATTCTCTCAGTTAGACTTGGCCATGGGGTTTCATCAGTTGAGGGTGGCTGAGGACACTATAGATAAGACCACTTTTAGGACCCCAGATGGTTTCTTTGAATGGATCGTTATGCCTTTTGGGTTGACGAATGCATCCGCCTATTTTGTTGATCTAATGAGTAGGGTGTTTCCGGGGTTTCTATATAAATTTGTCATGGTCTTTGTTGATGATATCTTAATTTTCTCGAAAAGTGAGGAAGAGCATGCCTTGCATATAAGGGAGGTTTTGAAAACTCTCTGTGTGCATCAGCTTAAGGCAAAGTTCTCCAAGTGCCATTTTTGGAAAAAAGAGGTAAAATTCCTAGGGCATGTGGTTTCTAAAGAAGGGATAGCAGTAGATCCCACAAAGTTGGTTGTAGTTCAGGACCGGCAGATTCCAAAGAATGCAACGGAGTTGAGAAGCTTTCTGGGGTTAGCAGGCAATTTTAGGAAGTTCATTAAGGACTTCGCAAAGATATCAGCCCCACTCACCAGGCTGACGAAGAAGAACTTGTCATTTTCATGGGATATAGACTGTGATGTTGCTTTCCAACGATTGAAGAGGGCTCTGACAACAACCGCAGTCTTGACCTTGCCAGATGGGAACAAAGCATTTACTGTATACACATATGCATATGGTACACGGCTTGGTGCGTTTCTGATGCAAGAAGGAAGGGTAGTATGTTATGGAGGAAGACAGCTAAGGGTTCATGAGAAAAACTACCCTATCCACGATTTAGAGCTAGCTGCCATAGTATTCGCACTTAAGACATAGCGTCATTATTTGCTTGGTGAAAAATTCGAGTTGTACACCGATCATAAATATCTCAACTACTTGTTCTCGTAGAAGGATCTTAATTTAAGGCAACAAAGGTGGAAGGAGTTCTTAGCATCATATGACTTCGAGATTGCTTATACCCCGGGCAAGGGTAATGTGGTGGCGGACGCACTAAGTAGGCAGAGGATGACCTTAAGTCTTCTATTTGTGGGAAGGAAAAGTTTGGAGTTCATAGCAAATTTTGACTTTAGACACTCCACCAAGTGTTTTCCTAGTTTGTTTGCATTGCTAGAGATACAACCTACTCTTATGGATCAGATAGGAGCCTCGCATTGAGATGATCCACAAATTTCAGTCATCTTGGATCGGCAAAGTAAAGGGGAGACTTCTAGTCACCTTTTTAGATATTCCATAGACGATAATGGGTGGTTGCGACGAGATGGAAGGCTTTGTGTTCCCCAGACTGGAAGTTTGCTAAAAAAAAGTCCTAGAAGAAGCCCATTGTTCCAAGATTACTATTCATCCAGGTGGCGATAAGATGTATAGGGACATGAAGAGGGTTTTCTTTTGGGCTGCGATGAAGAAAGATGTGGCAGAGTTTGTTTCTCAATGTTTGGTTTGTCAGCAAGTCAAAGATGAGCAAAAGAAGCCTAGTGGTTTACTTCGTCCTTTGGAGGTTCCACAATGGAAGTGGGAGAGCGTCTTTATGGATTTCATAGATGGTTTGCCTAAATCAAAGAAAGGCAGTACCAATATTTGGGTTGTGGTGGATATACTTACTAAGAACGCTCATTTCGTTCCGGTTAAGAGCAAAAGGACGACAGCATGGTTGGCAGGCAGTTTATGTTCGTGAGATAGTCCGTCTTCATGGAATACCTTCCAGCATTGTAAGTGATCATGACCCCATTTTCACTAGTGAATTTTGGAGGAGCTTATAAGAAACATTAGGTACACAGTTATGTTTGAACATCGCTTGTCATCCTCAGACCGATGGACAGACTGAGAGGGTGAATAGAATTCTAGAGGATCTTTTGAGGCTATGTATCCTAGACTTTGGAGGGACTTGGGAAGAGCATCTTCCGTTAGTAGAGTTTTCCTACAACAACAGTTATCATGTTAGCATTGGCATGACATCCTTCAAAGAATTATACGTACGACCCTATAGATCACCGACTTGTTGGTGGGAATCTACAGAAAGGCTATTACTTGGACCGGATATGGTTAGGGAAACGTCTGAGAAGATTGATCTTATTAGACGATGAATGAAGACCGCTCAAGACAAGATGAAATCCTACGCTGACAAGAGAAGGACTGACATTAAATTTGAAGTAGTAGATATGGTTTTCATTAAAGTGTCACCGTTGAGGAATGTGGTTCGCTTCGGATCTGTAGGGAAATTGGCGCCAAGATTTGTAGGGCAATTTCCTATAATAGAAAGGATTATCCAAATGGCCTATAGAGTAAAGCTACTAGAGAGACTATACAGAGTTCATGATGTTTTTCACGTTTCTCATTTGCGAAAGTGCTTGCATGATACAACAGAAGTAGTTGAGCCAAGTATATTGGAAGAAGCAGAAGTGGAACGGGAGGCGACAGTTAGACGATTTCCTACCCGTATTCTTAGATTAGAAGTTAAGAAGCTATGCAATAGAGAAGTCGAGTTGATGACGGTTCAGTGGCGAGATAACCCAAAGGATGCGACTTGGGAGACCGAAGACAAGATTCGTGCTTCGTACCCTTTTCTTTTCGAGGTTATTTTCTTAACTTCCATTCCAGTGTTTTTACCTATGCTTGTTTCTATCATTTGAGTATGTGCTATCAATTGTATCTTTGACCTTTAGGTTAGAATCCCATGGATGTAAACTTGTTTTTGAGACATGTTATGTTTGATGGATACAAGTGGATGCAAGTGTTTGCTAGTGGTTGCTCGTGGATGCATATACATGCACATTAGGCACTAGATTGGCATCACTCTCATACTGCATATGGATGTGTGTGCATTTTTCTTTTACTTTGTGGATGAAATTGAATGTATCATCATATGGATGTTGCATTTGGACGAATGATTGTGCACGCATGTAGAACTTACATGTTATAATTGGATTGCTGCATACATGTTGGATTCATGGCACTAACATACATTGCATTAAGGGGGTCGACTGAATCAGTAGACCGCCTGATTTTTTCATTAGAATAAGGCCATATACACACCTTTGCACATGTTCAAATAAGCATTAGAAATCTTTAAGGACAATGGATGCCTATGATTGGTGGATGAGTAAATGGATGTGGATGGTAGGATAGACATTCTTCTTAAATTGGAGATTTCGGGGACGAAATCATTTGAGTAGGGGAGAATATAACACCCCGTAATTTAATTAACACTAAAGAAGATAAATAAAAGAATATTTAATTTAATATTCAGAATCAAGGGAAAAGGACTGCACCATTGTGTCCATCTCGAAATTCTAGTCAAAACAGACACTTTGTTTGCGTACAACGGACACCTTATGAAGAAGTTATGAAGGTTTAAAGTTTATATACGCGTAAGATAATTATATATATACGTATAATATTCAGAAAATAAAATTTCAGTTCAAAAGTCAAAAATTTCATGAGCGACAAATTTCCTCCTAGGGGAGTCAGCCCCTTAAGGGGGGGTGTCGACCCATGGGTAGACCCCATAAGAGGGTTTGACCCCCCCCCCCCTTCGCATATTTGGGCAGATTAGGGTTTGGGTATTCATATGTTACTTAACCCTACCTTCTTGTCTAATTAACATGTGGTATTGTAAAAATTTCATGAGCGACAAATTTCCTCCTAGGGGAGTCGGCCCCTTAAGGGGGGTGTCGACCCATGGGTAGACCCCATAAGAGGGTTTGACCCCCCCCCCCTTCGCATATTTGGGCAGATTAGGGTTTGGGTATTCATATGTTACTTAACCCTACCTTCTTGTCTAATTAACATGTCGTATTGTAAAGTGTCGCCTATTCATATGTTACTTAACCTTACCATTCTTAGCATGTCTGTTTATCGACATTAATTAATTTATTAATGCCCCAACCTTTCACATTAGAACTGTTGTTTGCGGTTGCTGGATGTGCCGGGCGGTTCCGGGCAGACTTCTACGGTAATCTCGTTCTAACCTCGGGTTTTGGGCTAAATGCGCTAACCTCTCACATTAGATCTGTGTTGTTGCGGTTACTGGATTTGACGGGCGGTTTCGGGCAGTTTAACACTGCAACTCAATAAAACCTCGAGTTAGGCATGTTCAATTTTTAGCAAAATTACATATTTACCGTACATGTCCAAGTCTAGATTTTATATACTAATTATCCCAATTTCACAAAACTAGTCATGTTTCAATTCTCAAGTTATGCCCAACAAATTCCATTACAAGTTATTAATCAAAATAGGTTACACCCAATCTTCCCAAATTTGCAATAATAGTCATGCCCCCAAAATCACAATATACATTATGCTTGACGTCCCAACCAATAGTTATGCCCAATCTAGATTAATATTCTAATTTACAGTTTACGCCCAATCTAGATTTAATATTTCAATTTACCCCAAGTTTGCATTAATACAATTATGCTCCAAAACTTGATTTATATGCCAATTAACCCAAACTTGCAGTTATAATGATAACAATGCCCTAATATCAATTACAAGTTATACCCAAATCTCAATTACATGTTACACCCAAATCTCAATTACAAGTTACGTCCAATAGTACATAAAATAGATTATGCGCAATTCCCCCGTATTCCAATCGTATGTATAACAAGATTTCATTTAGGTTCGAGACAACCTAGATCCATAATAAAGGGGAAGAAGGGGAAACATAATAGATTAGGCCTAAAATAGCCATACGACACTAGATTAGATAATAGCAATATCAGGAAGATAAAAGAAGTATAGATCTGAATAAAAATACATTGCAGGCATAAATCTGATATATTAGATTTGAATAACATCACAGGCACAAATCTGATAAAATAGACTTGAATAACATCGCGGGCACAAATATGATAAAATAGATTTGAATAACATCACAGGCACAAATCTGATAAAATAGATTTGAATAACATCGCAGGCACAAATCTGATAAAATAGATTTGAATAACATCGTAGGCATAAATCTAATAAAATAGATTTGAATAAATCTGAAAGCATTATCTCATAATCAGGTATAGCTTGGATTCAGATTATTACATGCCAAGAACTTCAATTAAGAATTCACATCTGAAAGTAACTTGAACTTACAAACAAAAGGACAAATCTTTTTTTCTGGGATCTGATTTCTGACACTGAAAAGCTATCCTTTGATGTAGACTACTGATTCTCTAGTTCTAATTTGATTTGGGACTTCTTAACTTGCTTTTTAGTTTAGAGAAAAATGGATGCTACGGTAGTTTGGCCATGGACAGCATGACTGCTTCAAAGAGCAATTTTATGAGGTTTTAGGGCTGAGGGTTAGGGTTGTTTATATGGAAGTTTAGATAAATGTGAGCCGTTAGATCAACCTAGGAGTAATCAGAGCCATCCAGACCAAATAGAGCCAACCAGAAGTCGCCACATATGCCCTAGTGACTTAGAAATCGACCATCAGGCCAAACAGTGAAGGCCACATCAGCTCAGGGCTTAGAAAAATCGTAACAGGAACCATATCAAAAAGGGGTCGACTCCCTATAGGGGGGTCGACACCTATGTCGACTCCCCTATAGGGGGGTCGACACCTTTGTCGACTCCCCCAAGGGGGTGTCGACACCCTGAGCGGGAAATTTCCCGCTCAGCCTGTTTTGTTTCGAATTTGAAATTTGAACTTGTTTTTAATTATTATTTAATTTCTGATTAGACTTGGAATCTTCTAACCTCCATAACTTCTTCATACGGAGTCCATTCACGCAAACTCGGACTCTATCTCAAGCAGAATTCTGAGACGAACGCAATGGCGTAACTCGTTTTACTTAATTTCCACTTTTAGAATTAAGTATTCTTTAATTTATTAATTTAAAATATTTAAAATTACGGGGTGTTACATTCTCCCCTCCTTAAAGGATTTCATGTCCGAAATCTCCAAGTCAAGAAGAATGTATATCCTACCATCCAACATCCATCTACTCAACCATTCAATCACAAGCATCCATTGTCCTTAAAATGTATCTAATGATCTTCATGATCATATGCATACTGTGTGTACATGCCCTTATATAATGCAAAATCAGGCGGTCTACTCACTCAATTGACCTCCTTAATGCGAATTATGTCAGTGCTATGAGTCCAACATGTATGCAATTACTCCTAATCGTATTTTATAACTTCTACATGAGTGCTCAATCATTATACAAATGCAACATCCATATGATAACACATCAAGTTTCAATTCACATATATACACATACATGCATATGCAATATGAAAGTGACTGTGCCGATCTAGTACCTAGTGTGTGTATATGCATACACGAGAAACCACTAGCAAACACTTACATCCACTTGCATCCACCAAACATAACATATCTCAAACACATGTTTACATCCATTGGCTTCTACCTAAGGATCGAGGATTTGACCGAGAGGATATACTTAAAAGATAAAGGCTAGCAAATAAACTTTACAGAAAAGAGAGATTAAGGATATAACCTCAAAAAGGTTATGATGCGCATATCTAGTCTTCAGTCTTCGAAGTCACATCTTCTTGAGCTTCCCTCCATTGTGCTCTGACTGTCTTAATTTCATGATTGCGTAGCTTCTTAATTTCTGTTTCCCAAACATAAGTTGGGACACATTTCACTGTCGCCTCTCGTTCCACCTCTTCTCCTTCTAGTATACTCGGCACTACAACTTCTGCTTTGTCATGCTAACATTCCCAGAACTATCTCTTGAAAATAAACAAATGCTAACCATGTTACCAAGTGTATATACTAAGATGATTAGACTCTTCTTCGTCAATCTAGTAAGTGGGGCCGATACCTTCATAAAGTCCTTAATTAACTTCCTATATTAGCCCGCTTGTCCAAGAAAGCTTCTTACTTCTGTTGCATTCCTTGGGACGTTCCAAGTCTTGCACCGCAACTACTTTTACGGAATCTACTGCAATCCCTTCTTTGGGCACCACATGTCCTAGAAACCTGACCTCTTCTCTCCAAAAATGACATTTTTGGAGAACTTCGCCTTAAGTTGATGCGCTTGGAGGGTATCCGAGACTTCCCTTAGATGCAAAGCATGTTCTTCTTCATTCTTAGAGAAAACTAAAATATCATCTATGCACAAGCGAAGTGAACCATCCGCCTTTGTAGCGAGAACGACTGGAGCACCCCATTCAGAAATACTTCGCCTTATGAACCCTTTTTCAAGTAGCTCATTTACTTGTTTACTGACCCCTTCCTTTCCCTTGGATTCATGTGTCGTACAGGAAATGCAGCTGGCTTTGTATTGTCAACTAAATATATGCGGAAGTCTATCTCGCGTTTTAGGGGACAAACCCCTAACCTAATCAAAAACATCTGCGTACTCATGGACTACTCCAACGGATCGCAAATCGTCTATAGATGCATCAAGTGATTCTAGGTAGCCAAGACAAACTGATCCGTTGGATCGCACGAAATCTCGAGGGTATTCCGGAGGCAAGTCAAAAGTCTACTACCATCCTTTCACACTTACTAGCTAACCAATGCATGCCTAGAATCAACCCATTGCCTATGAAACCAAAAACGTAAGAATTACACTTAGACTCAATACTTAATATAGCTATTCTCAAATCCTCACAAACCAAAGATAAATGAGCTGAACCACCAATTGGATTTGAGACAATAATGGGATCTTCTACTATACAAGCACTAAGGTACAGAGACTCAACTATGGAAGCAGATATAAACAAATGTGAAGCGCTAAAATAAAAAAGAGTACTAACAGGATGATAAAAAAAAAGAAAAACTAGACTTTTTCAATAGAAACTTTACTACCTCTCTCTCTGGTACGCTGGCGGTGAAAGCATGCACTTGCCCTCCTGAAAATCCTGTCCTTAGTTCTTGCATTTGTCCTTAATTATATGACCCGTTTTAAAGACACCTCCTCTTGTCTTAGGTTTTCTTATTCTTTCTTCCCTTCTTGTCCTATGATTCTTCCACTTACACCTCTTTCTTTTTACCTCCTTTGTGGACCAAGTCTGTATCCACAAGTTCCTCATCCTTGGTTTGTGCTCCTTAGCCAAACTCCCTCATTCTCATCTTTTCCATCCTTGTGTAACTTGTTGACAAGTCTCTTGAAAGCTGCCTCCATCGCATGGAAAACCCTACAAAGCTTGAAAGAAAATTAGCCTCTGCTGAAACTACTGCGGCTATAGATGGAAGCTGGGCACTTCTTCACCCTTTGACAGGTGTCATAGTCTCATCAACCCTATGGAACCATGCTGCGATGAGGTTACCTCCAAGAAAACCAGGAGCCCCAGAGACTCAGTAAAGAAGGAAAACAAGGATTCAAATCGAGAATCAAAAGATAGTGCATATGGCTTTGGGGAATATGCCTTTAAAACAAAACTTTTCTTTAGAAAATGCTTCTTTTAAAACCGTTTTGAAAATAATTTTTCAAATCTTTTATCTTATCTGATAACCTTCAGCTCTTATACCAAGTGAAACACCCCGCCTCCATTAAGGTCACTCACAAAGAGAATGCCTTAACTTCGGCGGAGCGTTTTAGGTAAAAGATGCATATAAATTACAAGACAGACAAATAAAGCAGCGGAAAATAAAGTCTTTTTATAAACAATGCAGTTCAGTCAAGCTTTTACAACAATTGTCTCAATCATACTTAAAAGTAATACATAGAACTTCTGGCTTGATTCAAAAACTTCCAAATATAAAAGAAGCATAAAAATAACAATGATATTCCCCAATAAAGCATGAACCTGCCATAGCAGTGGAAGAGAGAGTCCAAAGAAATACATCAACTATCTTCGTGCTTGGAAAGAAAACTGAGCTATGTGGTGACATTTCCTCCCTGTGAACCTAGGGGAGGGGGGACGGAAGAAAAGAGGCAAAACAAACTAGGTCAGACATAAGTCTGGTAAGTCCAGTGACTTTTAGTATGTAAACAGGTAAAAGTAACATGCCATGAATAAACCGAATATAAGACAATACCGTGATAACAGGGATATCAAGATAACATAAAATTAGCATAAGATACAATAAGGCAAGATAAATTGAATGCGCTTCTACTCTTTCTCTGCTTCGCTACTACCCTGTTATCCTGATTTTTATATCTCTGCACCGCCTAACTAGTGTCCCAACTAGTAATCTATGTAAAATGATAATATTACAATGTGATCCCAATCCCCGCAATTATGGTAGCCTTCAGGTGTACATCTACTATGAGGATCTTACCTCAATCAGCCGAATTGCCATGAAGATGTTAGACGTACCCTTACTACCCTATCGATTGGCTCCTTACTCGTATTAATTTTCCTTGTGTTTGTGTCAATCGACCCTCTCTTGCGTGTAGATATCCTATGCTGGTCCCACCATAAGGTGTATCGGTCCCTATGATAGCAACCCGACACGATTCAAGATGCACAGTGTATACTACTGATGCTCAATGCCTGCTTTTCCACTCCGGAGCACGCGCACGTCCATACTCCGTTGGAACTACGCTGCTGCACCCCCTACCGCTATTTTGACAGCTTATAATCAACCCAATAATCGTGCCCTACCCTGCCTAGTTCAGGGTACCGTGATACATCTATGTGGGTTACTGCTGAAATGAGTCTCCGTTACTAGGGTTTCCTACAGGTTAAGTTTGTGGGCCTATATACACAAATATTACCCACCTACACGAGATGTACTTAACCCTCCCACTGATTCAAACATGTTTATTTAATTGTTAAGTTTATGGGCCTATATATACTAATATTACCCACCTACCCAAAGTTAACTTAACCCTCCTACTTTTCAAGTCAATCTGTATTAATTGTTAAGCTTGCCTTAACCCTATCCACTTTGTTCATGTAATATTGGTTAAGTGTTGTCCATTCATGTTAACTTAACCTCCCCACACATCATGTTGTATTGGTTAAGTGTTTCCTATTAACTTAACCCTGTTCATTCATCATGTTATATTGGTTAAGTATTTCACCTTAAATTAACCCCAATCGCTCATTATGTTATAATGGTTAAGTGTTCTAAATTTACTTAACCCCACCTTCTTGTCTAATTAATATGTTATAATGGTTAAGTGTTCTAAATTTACTTAACCCCACCTTCTTGTCTAATTAACATGTTATAATGGTTATGTTCTCTAAATTTACATAACCCCACCTCCTTGTCTAATTAACATGTTATAACGGTTAAGTGTTCTAAATTTACTTAACCCCACCTTCTTGTCTAATTAACATGTTGTATTGGTTAAGTGTCGCCTATTCATATGTTACTTAACCTTACCATTCCTAGCATGTCTGTTTATCGGCATTAATTAATTTATTAATGCCCCAACCTCTCACATTAGAACTGTTGTTTGCGGTTGCTGTATGTGTCGGGCGGTACCGTGCAAACTTCTATCGCAAACACATTCTAACCTCGGGTTTTGGGCTAAATGCACTAACCTCTCACATTAGATCTATGTTGTTGCGGTTACTGGATGTACCGGGCGGTTCCGGGCAGTTTTACACCGCAACTCAATCTAACCTCGGGTTAGGCATGTTCAACTTTTAGCAAAATTACATGTTTACCGTACATGTCCAAGTCTAGATTTTATATGCTAATTATCCCAATTTCACAAAACTAGTCATGTTTCAATTCTCAAGTTATGTCCAACAAATTCAATTACAAGTTATTAATCAAAATAGGTTACACCCAATCTTCCAAACTTGCAATAATAGTCATGCCCCAAAATCACAATATACATTATGCTTGTCGTCCCAACCAATAGTTATGCCTAATCTAGATTAATATTCCAATTACAGTTTACGCCAAATCTAGATTTAATATTTCAATTTACCCCAAGTTGGCAACAATACAATTATGCCCCAAAACTTGATTTTTATGCCAATTAAACCAAAATTGCAGTTATAATGATAATAGTGCCCCAATATCATTTACAAGTTATACCCAAATCTCAATTACAAGCTACACCCAAATCTCAATTACAAGTTATGCCCAATAGCACATAAAATAGATTAGGCCCAATTCCCCCGTATTCCAATCGTATATATAACAAGATGTCGTCTAGGTTTGAGACAACCTAGATCCATAATAAAAGGGGATGAAGAGGAATAATAAAAGATTAGGCCTAAAATAGCCATACGATGCTAGATTAGATAATAGCAATATCAAGAAGATAAAAGAAGTATAGATCTGAATAAAATTACATCGCAGGCGTAAATCTGATAGATTAGATTTGAATAACATCACAGGCACAAATATGATAAAATAGATTTGAATAACATCGCATGCACAAATCTGATAAAATAGATTTGAATAACATCGCAGGCACAAATCTGATAAAATAGATTTGAATAACATCGCAGGCACAAATCTGATTGAATAACATCGCATGCACAAATCTGATAAAATAGATTTGAATAAATCTGAAAGGATTATCTCATAATCAGGTATAGCTTGAATTTAGATTATTACATGTCAAGAATTTCAATTAAGAATTCACATCTGAAAGTAACTTGAACTTACAAACAAAAGGATAAATCTTGTTTTCCCGGATTTGATTTCTGAAACTGAAAAGCTATCCTTTGATGTAGACTACTGATTCTCTTGTTTTGATTTGATTTGGGACTTCCTAACTTGCTTTCTATTATAGACAAAATTGGAGGCTACGCTAGTTTGGCCATGGATAGCATGACGGCTTCAGAGAGCAATTTTATGAGGTTTTAGGGTTAATGGTTTGGGTTGTTTATATAGAAGTTTAGATAAATGCGAGCCGCTAGATCAACCTAGGAGTAATCAAAGCCATCCAGACCAAACAGAGCCAACCAGAAGTCACCACATATGCCCTAATGACTCAAAAATCGACCATCAAGCCAAACAGTGAAGGCCACATTAGCTCAGGGCTCAGAAAAATCGTCACAGGAACCAGATCAAAAAGGGGTCGACTCCCTATAGGGGGGTCGACACCTATGTTGACTCCCCTATAGGGGGTCGACACCTATGTCGACTCCCCCTAGGTGGGTTGACACCCTGAGCGGGAAATTTCCCGCTCAGCCTGTTTTCTTCTGAATTTGAAATTTGAACTAGTTTTTAATTATTGTTTAATTTCCGATTAGACTTGGAATCTTCTAATCTCCATAACTTCTTCATACGGAGTCCGATTCAAGCAAACTCGGACTCTATCTCAAGCAGAATTCCGAGACGAACGCAATGGCGTTACCGTTTTACTTAATTCCCACTTTTAAATTTAAGTATTCTTTAATTTACTAATTTAAAATATTTAAAATTACGGGGTGTTACAGGGAACAAGGGGAAAAACATTGAAATTGGGCATAATTTGTAAATGGGAATTTGGCATAACTTGAATAAAGTTTATGAATATGAATTTAGGGCATATAATTCATTATTAACATAACTGGGGAAAAAGGAGCATGAAAACCTATAACGATATAGGTAAAAATTGGCTAATAACGAAATGCCTAGGATTACAATAATTAGAAACTGTAACGGCGCCTAGACACGAGATTAGATTACATTTGTGGTGAAAGTCTGCCCGGAACTGCACGACATATCCAACAACCTTAGTGGCGAATCTAATGTGAGGGGTCTAGGTGCACAAATACGAGACGTGCTAAGACATGAGGTTAAGCCCGACTTGTGGAAGAAGTCTGCCCGGAACCAACCGGCATATCCAACATCCACAAGTGGTAGGCTTAATGTGGGAGGTATAGCACATTATAACCATAAATGGACATGGTGATGAATTTGAATACTTAACCTAGTTGAATCCATAGAAATTGTATGAACATGAACTTGAATAAGGTTTAAGTAAACTTATTTGAACTGTGGGCGGGTTAAGTAAATCTGAACGGGGGTGGGTAATATTTATATATAGGCCCATAAACTTAATTTGAGGGGTTTATGTAGTTAAAGACACCAATAGGTATACATAACTTATGGAAATCCTAGTCGGGATGAAAGACAAAGGGGAGAGCTTGCATCATCTTGTGTGTGGACCCGTTTCGGACAGTAACCCATATAACGGTGTTTACACCAAAAATGGTCTAAACACCCAAGGTACTAAACTGTACTTGACCAATTTGGTAAGAAATAAATGGAACCGTGTTTAATCAGCAATAAAAAGTGAAAAATGCGAGAAAAGTAAAATAGAGATGAGATTTGGAGTGGTTCAGCCATTAACAAGGCCTACGTCCAATATGAGGGTGATTTCCTATCTTATAATGAGAATTACAAGGTACATCAACTTTCTCCTTTCATACATCTCTATATTCACTCAATATACCCTCATTTATGTATTTCAATCTAAGGAATTATACAAGAGAGTAGTAGAATTTGAGGAGAAGAAGGATGGATGAATGATTAAGAAGAAGGTTGTCTTCGTTTTCCTTCATCGTAAGATTGTCCTTGACGCCGTGGCCGAATCTGTGGTTGAGGGAAATTCAGCAGTACTTCGTGATTTTTTAGCCGTCCCCCTATATGTTGCTAGACATAGTGTATTTATAGGTGAACTTTCCTTGGTAAGTGTCTGGAATCCGTTTATCCAGGCTATGGATCATTCATTCTGTAACATTACAACCATGCCACTGGCTAGCTGTAGTCAACTGTCCGTGGCTGTATCCAGTTATCATGTGTGGACGGCTCGTTGGAACTAGTATCTTTAATGGATGAGCGGGTAAAATGTAAGCAAGTGTCCTATGAGCGTTTTGGGAGATTTTGTGAGAGCGGAATGCGGGTCTGGAGTTGATTCTCCTTTGTTCCTTGAGTGACCATCCTTCTTGGTCCAGGGGCGCTCGTCTTCTTGCTACCTTTGTATGGCGCTGTTAGGCTTTACGGCTATGTTATGAGTTCGCTCCCGCTTATGCTGAATGGGCGACTTGCTTTACTTCGGTGTTTGAGCGGTTCTCAGGACATGCGACCTTTATCTTTATCGGGTCGCACTTCTAATAATAAGTTATGCCGTTATCTTAGGTCGCATTAGTTGACTTGACCTGCCTTAGGTTTGATATTTGGGTCTTGCTCTGTGTGGTTGCATCGTGCACGGCCGACCCTGGTGATATCCGCCTTGTACCCTTTACCCAATGTGCGTATGGATTTTTAGGGATTAAAACTTGCCCCTCGAAGTTCGTGATTTCTTTTTGTATGGAATCACGGGCTTTGACATATTTGATCGCACATTGGTTGGTGGGTTTGTCCTTACTTACAGAGGGCTCGGTCGTGCCCAAGATTAAGATTACTTCATTGTTATTGATTGGTCTTGTCTCTTCCTGTGAGCGAAAGGCCCGATGTATCTTTTTGATTATTGTGCGAACAACTGAATTTTGGGATGCCAGCTGGGACTTGATGAGACACTTTTGTGTAGTCAGGCACTACGCTGACGTGGCGAGAATTCTCTAGATGAATGCCCTTTACTCTTCCTTATTTACCTTTATCTTACTTCGTTTCATTTTTATATATTTTTAAAAATTCTTTAGTCACAGCGGCGCGCCTTCGAGAGTTTAATCAGGTAATTTATGTTCGACATTTTCGCCTTGATTTTCCTTCGAAAGGTTTTGGCTTTCTCATTCCATCACTTTACCTTTTATTGGTAGTAGCATCTGTCTATCTTGAGCAATCTTCTCCAAGGTGCCATGATTTCTCTGGGTAAGATTTTTGTATAGCGCGGATGCCGTTTCTATACTTACCTTTGATGAACATGAACCATCCAGTGGTTTTTCTTTGGAACATCGATGTTTGGTATTTGTTCATAAATTGCTTGGTGAAATGCCTTAGGCTTCTTCATTTGAAATATTTTTGTCCACGCTTGAACCTGATTAGGTTATTCCCCTTTTCCACGGTTGTTGTTTGTGTTCATACTAATCCTTTTGAAGCAGGTCACCCGAGGATGCAATTTCTCAAGTCTAAGAAGCTTAGGAAGAAGTCGGCGAGGAGGGCTGGTAGCAAAAAGATGCCCCGAGGTAAGGAGATCTCGAGTGCGAATGGTACTCACAGTCTTTGTTTGCTTAATGGACTCTCTGACGTAGATATTCAGACCGTTGTTAGTCGTACGGTCTCTTCATCCATCACGTTAGATCCTGCAGCTGTATCGGAGCCTCTTCATGTTCCCAACCCTTGCCGTCCTGAACTCATTGAGGACTTTGTGGCTCAGTGTCCAGCAAGCTCGAGTTCTGGTTTGTACATAGACCCATTTGACAGATGGATTATCGCATGAAAATGGATGCCATGAAGGACAACATATTGGTTGAATTTAATCAGTTGGAATCACGTCCGCATCTGGTCGAAGACCTCATCACAATAGTCAGAGACCATATTGTGGAGCAAATGGGAGGCCGGCACTCCTTGGTCGAAGATCATCAGCAGTCAAATAGAGAGAATCTTGAGCGACTTCAAGCTATGGAAGAAGATAGGCACAAACTTGTCGAGGCCCTCGAGTCTAGGGAGAGGATCATTTCTTACCGCATCTAAGTATTGTGGCCTGCTCATGCTTCACCTGTTCAGTTACTTTGGCTTTGATTTTAAATAGTATTTTTAAGTCTGGATTGTATATGTGGGAGTCAGCCTCGCCTATTCTCGTGCACTTTAATTTGTGACTTCTAAGGTTTGTTTACGCGCGGGCGCATCGCATGCTGCACCTTTGTTTTCTGATTTACACATTCGTCCGGGCGCTTTATTAATCGTTTGGTTGCGCCCGGTTTTCTATTGTTATTATTATAATTAGGATTTAGTTATCCTTTTAGATTTCTCGCTTATCGAAGGCTGTTACGCAGTTGTATTATTATAAGCACGTTTGGTATCTTTTATTTTTTAGTATTCAACCCCGCGCCTGACTAATTAGTAATCCGAGCCGTTCGGAGGCTGGTTCTGAATACGTGCCCCCGGGAAGGTCTTGGGTTAAAGATTTTCGATCAATTTTAGACCCTATATGATTGTTTTAGTTATTCAAATAGGTTCTAGAATGGATACACCCTTATGGCTAGGATTTCTGATATCCCCTTTCGGCTTGGATTTCTGCTGTTGTAATCCATCCTTGGCTTTATTTGACTTGGTTAACAACAAAGAACAAGAATGGCCACCTCCTTTCGATCAGGTTTCTGTTTTTGCGCTGGTCTTTCCAGAATATTTAATCCTTCTCCATTTTATGCTTCATCCCGAGGAGCGGACAATAATTTATCTCATCGAGCCTTGACTCAAAGAGATAAACTTCGTGCCCTTCACCTATGTGACAACAAGGAATTTCGCTCAATCTGAATCAGTCGCTAAACCGATCTAGACCGTTCGAAACACCTGATTGTTTTGAGAACACGACAAAATAGAACGCATACGGAAGAACATTTCATTGTATATTACAACAATGCATCAGAATACAATAATATACAGAGTATAAATGAATATTACACAGAAATATCAGAGATTTAAATTACATTTAAATACATCGCAGCGGAAAATAATACAATACACAACTAGAAGAGATATACGGATACAAAGCTTTCCGGATATCGTTCCAGCTGTAAACCAGGATCCTGTGAATATAAATCTGCAAAACCAAAACTACTTGCTGCCCGTGTCAAAATAGGGGCACCCAGAGTTTAGGTTAAAGCAATAAACTCCAGGTCAGTCATGGGACTGGTGTGAGAACTAAAACAGTTAATCTTTATTTTAAAGTTAGGTAAATCAAGGGACCACGCCGTATAACACGGAATGAGTTTCCTCCTAAGAATATCAGTGCATAAAACAACAGCGCAATGCTAAATAAAGAAAATTGAAGCTGTTATAAGACCCAGGTCCTATCACACAATGCAACGCAAGCCGGGGGACAGGGTTTTCCCTTATAACAGCCAAAGAATGCTTGATACGTTTTAAAACAAATCATTTGATACTATTATAAGTGCATAGTCTATAAAACAACTTCAAATCATAAGTATCAATCATAGGCGGCATGGGTACCATATATCATGTCGCCATACTAGTTCTACAATTAAAACCGCAAAATCACGTATTTGGAAGTTGGATTTCCATCTATGAACCGAGGAAAAAGATAGTCCTCAACCGATTCGAGACGCTCTAGCCCGTGTCTCAGGATCAGAGCTCGAGTGACCCTTGGATCGTCAGGGCCGGTCCACCGATGTGGATTAAAATTCCTGAACATTGCGTTTCCCCGCCCTTTGGGGCGTCAATGAGGCAACGAATGACTCCATCGGACCCGGATCGTCCGATCAAACCGAGGCGCCTCGCAACAGCAACAACCACACAGGTGAAAAGTATATAAATGTCAGGGCTGGTAGGTCACTGACACCACCCTAGCTAGAAGGAAACGCATGTCCACCCTGAGGTCCTCTCCCGTTTTTGGTTTACAACCGGGGTGCGAGGCTCGCGAATTCACGTTATACAAAGCTGTGCCACACAGACTGTGCTTTGATCATCACCACAAGACTTTGCTTTTCAACAGAAGCCTCGATCAATTGCCACTTAGGCATGCCACACAGGCAATTCACTCTATGTGTTTGATATCCATCAGTATATAACCCCTGAGCTCGTACGTCTCGGAGAAGGACGTTAAGCACGAGAATAAATTCTCCGCCGCCAAACAGATATATATTTAATAGAAATCAATCACACAGACTAAAATCCAATGTCAGACACACAGTCCATTTACAAGTCCGTTCTAGGTCTGAACGACACCGGAGGCACCTAGTACCCCGCATATCCATCGATCTCCAAGTACGTCTGGACGATCACCAACTGTTTCCATCTTCTTAGGTGTACAGCCCAATCAAGATCATCAGTAATCACCCAAACGACGTGAAGACCTCCGGTCTTCAACCACCGTCTTCATCTTCAACTTATCGTCGTAGCAGTTATTCAGAATGGGATAAACCCGGTCTTCCCGAATAACTCGCGTATACTTTAAATAAGTGTTACACAAACACAACATACGCCTCATTCCAATTCAACAGTCACTAACCGTAAATTAATCAAGAGAATAGTCCCCCAAATAATAACCCCGAAGGCTGAAACCAACATCAGATCAATATCCAGAAAACCATTCTGCTTAGCTAACCGACAGTTAGTTTCTAAATTTCACCTTCATAGGGATAGGTTCCCATTAATTTTATCAAAGATAAATTCCTTGAATTTATTCTTTAATCTTCTTTTGAATTTCGATTCAACTAGTCGGGATTAACGAACCTTACCGAAGTAATCATTTGTTTTAATTTCCCAATCCCAACCTATTCATCCCATGAAGTAAAACTGGTAATACTTCATATCCAACAACACAGTGTTATCGGTAAATTCAATTACCATTTCACGTTCAAATCTAATTAAAGATTCAACTATCGCCTGGAGTAAAACTGGTGATACTCCATTCTCGATCTTTTCAATCTAATTAAATATTCATTAAAAATCCACTTAGTTTTAATCGTTAACTAGGTTAAAGAATTAGTGTCATTTAAAGCACGGTTCACGATAAACCCAAAAACACATTCCATTAATCATCGGGTTAAAGAACGAGTGTTATCTGAAACACTGTCCACGATAAACCCAAAAATCAATATCAATTCAATTTCAATTAAATATTATTTAATTGGTACACTTCATTAAATTTAAATAAAAAGATTTAATCTTTTCTCAACTGGGTTCAAGAACAGTGTTAGTCAAGACACCATTCACGACAAACCCAAATCACATTTGATATTAAATACAAGGCTCTGAATAGAAAATATATCGGCTTATATTCAATATCAAATTCTACGACCAACAGATATCGTATTGGAAATAACGATATATATATATATATCTTTCAAATTTCCATAACAACATCTGTATAATCACGAAATCCAACATCGAAATATTCCGAAGACAATTTCGATTCAAATCCATTCCAATGCAATCATTGGAAATTCTGGTTATTTTCAAAACCATTTCAAATTCAATTTATTTATTTAAAAATAAATAGAATTATAGTTCTAGTTCAAAACTAGCTTATTTCGATAAAAATCTATTTTTATCTTTTCAAATATGGAGTTTTTCATCCCAATTCTTTCTAAATCATTTCTTATGATTTTACACAAATTATTACTATTTTTGATAATTTTATCAAGGCCCGTACAGTCGATTTCCATCAACGGCCATCGAACTGCACTTGTAGCGACCTTTTTCAAATTTGATTTGGACATAATTCCAAATCCAACCGTTAGATTTCAAATTTCTAATATTCGTTAGAAAGCTCTTTTCGATACAAACCCAACGGTTCCGGTTTCAGGAGAATCCAACGGTCGGATCTCCCGCAATAGCCATTCGAAGTCAATGGTCGAAATTCGCGAACTGCCGCGGCGCGGCGCCTTCTATTCAGGCCATTATATTATATATATATAATATATATAATATATACTTCGTTGATTTCAATTCATAACGTGCTTTATAAATCGTTTTAAATTCGTTTACAAAACGGTTTCAACTTCATATTCAATTTCAAATCAAAATTGAACATTCCAATATAAATTCGTTTTAAATTCATTTCAAATTGATTCCAATTCAAATCGATTTTTAATTCAATTTCGATTCGTTTTCAATTAAATTTCGATTCGTATTCAATTCTATTAAATTTCAATTCGAATTCATTTCTATTTAAATTCATTTCTATTCGAATTTCAAATCATTTCTGTGTATTTCAAATTTCAAATCAATTCAGTTTAATTCGAATTTCAATTCACTTGAAATATAATTCGAATTTCAATTCATTTCAATATAGTTCGAATTTCAAATCTATTCAATTTCAAATCTATTCAATATTCATTGAAGAATGAATAAAATCGATAAAAATATTGTTCCCATCAAAATGGCGTCAACCTAACCAACACGGCTTCATATGTTTCTATTTTCAAATATTCTATTTCAAATATTTCTATTTCAAATATTTTTATTTCAAATATTTTTATTTCAAATATTTCTATTCAAATATTTCTATTTCAAATATTTTTATTTCAAATATTCCTATTTCAAATATTCCTATTTCAAATATTTTTATTTCAAATATTTCTATTTCAAATATTTCTATTTCAAATATTTTTATTTCAAATATTTCTATTTCAAATATTTTTATTTCAAATTTTCTATTCAAATATTTCTATTCAAATATTTTTATTTCAAATATTTCTATTTCAAATATTTTTATTTTAAATATTTTTTTTCGAAACTGGAATGAGGCCCAATCAATTACCATATAATGTTAATTATATGGATTTTCTATAATACATGTATTCAATAACAACGATGAATAATCAACCATCATCCAAAGTGCATTCTACACTGTATAAGCATCATATATAAATATTCAACGCTTATAACAGTCTGTCAATCAATCGATCGACATACAACTAAACTATCGGGACTAGTGTACTTCAAATATCATCCCAATACCCGTGTGGGGTTTCAAACAATCAACCACCGATTTTATTGGTGCAGTTGGGCGATGTGTAAAATTTATCGTCCCAATCAATATCAGTCAAATGTGTGATATAAACAAATCGTCCGATTTGTTTATTTTTATTTCATTTCGTATACATGTTAAAAATTCTATTTTTAACTATAAAATGTTTTTAACTATATAAATATTTTATTTCATTTCACATCACATCACACAATCAACTACCATCAAAATCAAACAACAAAGCATACAAGCCATCCATGGTCTATGGACGACGGGTGTCGGGTGCTACTAAACACCGTCTGCATCCTAGTATATATATAACTAGAAAATTAAATCAAAGAGTGAGAAATTCTCACTGATTAGCTAATCCAATATCACGACTCTTCTTATGTAGAAATCTTCGCCGTTCTGCCTCTTGTCACTTTTCACTGCCCGTATTCTCTACATATATAAAAATCACATTTTTATTTTGCTATTCAATATATAAAAATCGAATTTTTACTATGCTATTCAATATATAAAAATCAAAATTTTACTTTGCAATTCAATATATAAAAATTGAATTTTTACTTCGTTGTTCAATATATAAAAATCGAATTTTTACTACGTTGTTCAATATATAAAAATCGAATTTTTACTACGTTGTTCAATATATAAAAATCGAATTTTTACTACGCTGTTCAATATATAAAAATCGAATTTTTACTATGTTATTCAATATATAAAAATCGAATTTTTACTTCGCTATTCATTATATAAAAATTGAATTTTTACTTCGCTATTCAATATATAAAAATCGAATTTTTACTTCGCTATTCAATATATAAAAATCGAATTTTTACTTTGCTATTCAATATATAAAAATCGAACTTTTACTTTTCTATTCAATATATAAAAATCGAATTTTTACTTCGCTATTCAATATATAAAAATCGAATTTTTCCTTTGCTATTCAATATATAAAAATCGAATTTTTACTTCGCTCTTCAATATATAAAAATCGAATTTTTACTACGTTGTTCAATATATAAAAATCGAATTTTTACTATGCTATTCAATATATAAAAATCGAATTTTTACTTCGCTATTCAATATATAAAAATCGAATTTTTACTATGCTATTCAATATATAAAAATCGAATTTTTACTTCGCTATTCAATATATAAAAATCGAATTTTTACTTCGCTATTCAATATATAAAAATCGAATTTTTACATCGCTATTCAATATATAAAAATCGAATTTTTACTTTGCTATTCAATATATAAAAATCGAATTTTTACTACGCTATTCAATGTATAAAAATCGAATTTTTACTTCGCTATTCAATATATAAAAATCGAATTTTTACTTTGCTATTCAATATATAAAAATCGAATTTTTACTATGTTATTCAATATATAAAAATCGAATTTTTACTATGCTACTCAATATATAAAAATCGAATTTTTATATTCTATTCAATATATAAAAATCGAATTTTTATATTCTCTTCAATATATAAAAATTGAATTTTTATATTCTATGCTATATAAAAATTATATTTTCTGCTCTATAAAAATTATATTTTTATTATGCTATAAGTATAAAAATCATATTTTTATTTCGTATTGCCTACATAAAAATCATATCTTTTTATTTCTAAAGTTCAAATCTTTTCAGTTTTAAAATAACTAAAATTTTCAGTTTTTAACAGAGAAAAATCATCAGTTTTTAACAAAGAAAATAATAAAAAGGAACAAACTTACAACTACAAGCGAAGGGGGGCTTCCTACACGACTAGGGGTGGGAACAGCGACTGTGGCAGTCGCATTTGGATGGAGGTGACGTCCCTCAAGTGGTTGAATGGTGGGTTTGGGTGTATTAGGGTTAGGGTTGTGGTTTTTCGAATGGGAGGAGGAAGAGAGGGGCGGTGAAGGAAGGGGGAGGTGGCGCAGGCGAGGTGGAGGCCATTGGTGGCCAGCGCGATTCGGGGGGTGGGGGAGCGGTCCACGCGTGTAATAACCCGAAAATGCGAGCCAGTTTGAAATTTTTATTTTGGCAATTTTAGCGAATTTTGAATATTTAAAATAGATTATTTTAAATAATATCGACGAGAAATTTATTTTGAATTGAATTCGACGTATATATTATATACGTCGTCGTTAGAATATAAATAATTATATATATAATTATTAATGGAATAGAAAATGGCGCGGTAGTTCGATAATTCGATTTCAAACTTCAATTGAATGTACCGGGTGCAAAACAATCCGGATTTTAATGTAACCAAAAACATTAGGATCTAATTGATGATATCTTTCTAACGGATGTAAGAAACTGAGATTTCACTTTAAAAATTGAGAGATATGTCCAGTTGAAAATTCTGAATAGTCGCTATGGAATTCAGGCCCTTAAAAATGGACATTTTGCAAATGACCTCGGATTTCGACGAAACCACTTTTGTTGGGTCCGTGATGTCAAGTTATTGCTAGGTTTCAAGTTTCATAATTTTTCGAATCAATATGTGAGCGTGGCAAAGGAAAACGTGTTTTGACCATTTCAGTTGATTTTAATCGACTGGAAATTGGCCATTTTTCAAACGGTCTCAGAATTCGACGAAACTAGTTTTGTTAGGACCGTATCGTCAATACGAAGCTAGAAAATATTTTTCGAGAATTTTTAGAGTTAGTATGTGACCCCGGTAATTTGAAATGTACGTTTAAAATTCAATATAGTGATTTAAATGTAAAATTAACGGAAATTGATTCAAACGATCATATCAGCTTACGATACATATCCCATGGTGTTCGGAATGGCGGTGAAACGCTATGGGCGACAGTCGGTGGACCTCGTTTAGAGGTCGTATGTAAAAGTCAACTTTTTAATAATTAAATAATAAAATAAAAAAAAATAAACCCCTTTCCTCCTTATTACCCAGGCCCCCCCCCCCCGTTATTTTCAGAAATCAAGATCGAAAAGAAAAAAAAAAGAAGGAAAAAATAATGAAAGGGGGGCGCGGTGGAGCCGCCACCCACCACCGCTCGTCGGCGGTCAGGACCCCACCACCGCCGCTGATTCGAGCGCTCCCCCCCCTTCTTCTTCCCGTCCGCCTGTCCTCCTCCTCCACGTCAAATCGAACGACCCCTAACCGGCCACCCTCCCCACGACGACGACGCCGACCCCCTGACGAACCCAACCGCATCCTCCTCCGCCAGCGCCTCCAGCCCCCTTTCCAGCCACCAGCGACAACTCCGACCCCCCCCTGCGCTGACGTCAGCAACCGCCACCCGAGCCCCCTGTAAGTTTATATTTTTTTTTTTCTTCTTTTCTTCTGATTTTTTTTTAATTACTTTAAACCTGATTTTTCTTATAGGATTTTGAATTTGTAAAAGTTAGGATTTTGAATTTGTAAAAGTTAGGATTTTTTAATTTATAAAAGTTAGAATTTTTAATTTATAAAAGTTAGAATTTAGAATTTATAAAAGTTTAGATTTTGTATTAGGAAAATATGATCTTTATATTTGTAGAAAAATAAAAATGAGAATTTAAAAAGGTGAAATCTTTGAATTTAAAAAGGTGAAATCTTTGAATTTAAAAAGGTGAAATCTTTGAATTTAAAAAGGTGAAATCTTTGAATTTAAAAAGGTGAAATCTTTCTTTATAGTTGAAAAGGCGAGTCTTTACTATATAGAATAACGATGTAAAAATAGAATTTTTATCTATATAGTAGCGGTAGAAAAATAGCATTTTTATCCATATAGCGTCAAAGTAAAAATGTGATTTTTATATATTGAACTTCGAAGTAAAAATATGATTTTTATATATTGAATAGCATAGTAAAAATTCGATTTTTAAATATATGAAGTGATTATAAAAAAATATGTTTTTAAATCGAAAACGAACAAATAAAAATGTGATTTTTTATTTTAAAAGATATCAAAATATAAAAATGTGATTTTTATGTATATAGTGACTACGGGCAACGAAGATGACGAAGATGGGATAACGAAGAAGATTTCTATTAATGAAGTGCCGTGGAGCTAGGATAGCTTTCGGTGAGAACTTCTCACTCTTAATTCTCTTTTTCTAGATATATATATATATACTAGGATGCAGACGGTGCTTATTAGAAGCACCCGACACCCGTCCACATACCATGGACTTGTTTGTTTGGATGTTTGGTGATTGATTGAGATATTGGTTTGAATGTGGTTTGTGGTGTGAAAAATCGAATCGATAAATTGGTTAGGATTAGACGTGCGCCGTTATAAGGCGAAGGAGTAAGACTAGGTTAGACTCTTACTCCAAATTTTGTGTTTTGCATAACGAAAGTGATTTGATTGATGTGTGAATGGCGTGGGCCTTCACTAGACCGGGGATAAGGCTAGGCCTCGTCCCGTTCCTAGTATCGTGCCGTTATGCCGCCGAAATTTTCTAGAATATGTTAGAAAAATAAAAATATCATTTTTATTGTGTAAATGAAATGAATAGAAATTCAAGTGTTGAAATAGAATATTTTATCGTTAAAAATAATTTTTAACGTGAAAGTGAATAAATAAAATATTTATAAACAAATCGGCCGATTTGTTTATATACACTGATTTGACTGATATTGATTGGGTCGATAAATTTTACACATCGCCCAACTGCACAAATAAAATCTGTGTTTGATTGTTTGAAACCCCACACGGGTGTTGGGATGAAATTTGAAGTTCACTCATCCTGATTGATCAAATATGTCGATCGATTGATTGACAGGCTGTTATAAGCGTTAGATATCGATATTTGATGCTTATACAGTGTAGTGCACTTTGGTTGATGGTTGATTATTTTTCGACGCTATTATATACATGTGTTGTATGGAATTCATATAATTAACGTTATATGGTGATTGATTGGGCCTCATTCCAATTGGGAAAATAAGGAATATTATAAAAGAAAATTCATGTGTTGAATATAAAAATAGTCATGTGTTGACGATGTGCATGTGTTGAGTGAAATATTTTATATAATCAAAATTACATCTTTATCACATTTAAAATTAGAACTACTTCCCAGTAGAAGTCTAATTGAAAATCAAACGATAGATACCATAGTTTTATAAAATATTTCACATAATAAAAATAGTGATGGGTTGACAGTACTCATGTGTTGAGATTAGTCGTGTGTTGAAAGAAATATAGGTTCATGTGTTGAATTGAATAGAAGTTTTTGAAATATATAAAGCCGTGTGGATTAGAGATGCGCTATTTTGACGTGAACGATATTTATATCGATTTTATTCGTTTTACAACGAATATTGAAAAGTGATTTCAAAACTAAATATTTTGAAATGAAATTCAATTGAATTAGATTAAAATTCGAATTGAATAGGAAGTGAATTTGAATTTGAATAAAATAGAAATGAATTGAATTGAAAACGATTTAGAAATGAATTGAATTGAAAACGATTTCGAAATGAATTGAATTGAAAACGATTTCGAAATGAATGGAATTGAAAACGAATTCAAATTGAATTGAAAGTGAATTGAAATGAATTCAAAGTGAATTTGAATTTGAATTGAATAGAAATGAATTTTAAAACGAATTTATAGAGAAGAATTCAATTTTGATTTGAATTGAAATGGAAGTTGAAATTGCTTTTGAAACGAATTCAAAACTATTTTTAAAATTCGTTTTAAAAGGAAATCGACGAAATATATATTATATATATTATATATATAATATAATGGCCTGAATAGAACGCGCCGCGCCGCGGCAGTTCGTGAATTTCGACCATTTATTTCAAACGGACATTGCGGGAGATCCGACCGTCGGATTCTCCTAAAACCGGAACCGTTGGGTTCGTATCGAAAAGAGCTTTCCAATGAGTATTAGAAATTTGAAATCTAACGGTTGGATTTGGAATTATGTCCAAATCAAATTCGAAAAAGGTCGCTGTAAGTGCAGTTCGATGGCCGTTGTTGGAAATCGACTGTACGGGCCTTGATAAAATTATTAAAAATATCTATAATTTGTGTAAAATTATAATATGTGAATTGGAAAGATTTGGGCTGGAAAATTCCACATTTGAAAAGGTAAAAATAGATTTTTATCGAAATGAACTAGTTTTGAACTAGAATTGAAATCAATTTATTTTTAAAATAAATAGGTTGAATTTGGAAGTGATTTTAAAAATAATCGATAATTTCCAATACGTGGATTGGAATGGAGTTGAATCGAAATTATCTTCGAGATATTTCGATGTTGGATTTCGTGACTATACAGATATTGTTATGGGAATTTGAAAGATATATTTTATATCGTTATTCCCAATACGATATTTGTTGGTTTCAGAATTTGGTATTGAATATAAGTCGATATATTTTCTATTCAGAGCCTTGTATTTAATATCAAATGTGATTTGGGTTTGTCGTGAATCGTGTTTTGATGACATTGGTTCTTTAACCCAGTTAAAGGCAGGATATTGATTTTTGAAAAGATTAAAACTAAGTAGAGTTTTAATGAATCTTTAATTAGATTAAAATGTGAATTGATAATTTAAATTATCAAATCTGAAAGGTGATCGAGAGTGGAGTATCACCAGTTTTGCTCCAAAGCGATAGTTAAATCTTTAATTAGATTTGAACGTGAAATGGTAATTAATTTTACCGATAACACCGTGGTGTTAGATATGGAGTATCACCAGTTTTGCTCCATGGGATATATAGGTTGGGATTGGGAAATAAAATAAATAATTACTTCGGTGTGGTTCGTTAATCCCGACTAGTTTGAAATGATATCCAAAGGAGGATTAAAGAATAAATTTAGAAGAATTTATCTTGGATAAAATTAATGGGAACCTTTCCCTAAGAATGTGATTTTGTGAATAAAAGAATATTCTGAATTGGAATGAGGCGTTTGTTGTGTTTGTGTAACATTCGTTTATTATATACGTGGGTTATTCAGAAAGGCTGGGTTTATACCCATTCTGAATAACCGATTCGACGAGATGTCGAAGATGAAGACGGTGGTTGAAGACCGGAAGTCTTCACATCGTTTGGGTGATTACTGATGATCTTGATTGGGCTGTACACCCAAGATGAGGGAAACAGTCGGTGATCGTCCAGACGTACTTGGAGATCGATGGATATGCGAGGAAAGTGCCTCCGGTTTCGTTCAGACCCAGAACGGACTTGTAAATGGACTGTGTGTCCGACATTGGATTTTAGTCCGTGCGATTGATTTCTGTTAAATATATATCTGCTTGGCGGCGGAGAATTTATTCTCTTGCTTAACGCCCTTCTCTGAGACGTACGAGCTCAGGGGTTATATATTGATGGATATCAAACGCATGGAGTGAATTGCCTGTGTGGCATGCCTAAGTGGCAATTGATCGAGGCTTCTGTTGAAAAGCAAAGTCTTGTGGTGATGATCAAAGCACAGCCTGTGTGGCACAGCTTTGTGTAACGTGAATTCGCGAGCCTCGCACCCCGGTTGTGAACCAAAAACGGGAGACGGACCTCAGGGAGGACTTGCGTTTCTTTCTAGTTAGAAGTGGCGTCAGTGGTTTTACACGCCCTGACGAGTTTGACTTATGTGGTTGTTGCTGTTGCGAGGCGCCTCGGTTATATCGGTTTCGGCCGATGCATTCTGGTCGGCAGACGGACCAGACTTACACCCCATAGGGTGGGGAGACGTAGTGTTCAGGGTTTAAGTTTAATCCACATCGGTGGACCGGCCCTGTGGCTCCAAGGGTCGATGCGCTCTGACCCTGTGGCTCGGGCTAGAGAGTCACGAAAACGGTTGAGGACTATCTTTTGCCTCGGTTCATAGACGGAAATCCAATTTCCAAATACGTGACATGTGCGGTTTTATTTGTAGAACCTAGTATGGTGACATAGTGGGATGGGGCGCTCATGCCGCCTATGATTGATACTTATGATTTGAAGTTGTTTTATACACTATGCACTTACAATAGTATCAAATGATTTGTTTTAAACGTATCAAGCATTCTTGGCTATTATAAGGTAAAAACCCTATCCTCCGGCTTGCGTTGCATTGTGTGATGGGAACTGGGTCTTATAATAGCTTCATTTTTCTTTATTTAGCATTGTGCTGTTTGTTTTATGCACTGGTATTCTTGGGAGGAAACCCGTTCCGTGTTATACGGCGTGGTCCCTTGATTTACCTAATTTTAAAATAAAGATTAACTGTTTTAGTTCTCACACCAGTCACATGACTGACCTGGAGTTTATTGTTTTAACCTAAACTCTGGGTGCCCTTATTTTGACACGGGCAGCTAGTAGTTTTGGTTTTGCAGATTTATATTCACAGGATCCTGGTTTACAGCTGGAACGATATCCGGAAAGCTTTTTATCCGTATATCTCATTCTAGTTGTGTATTGTATTATTTTTCCGCTGCTAGGTATTTAAATGTAATCTAAATCTCTGATATTTCTGTGTAATATTCATTTATACTCTGTATATTCTTGTAATCTGATGCATTGTTGTAATAACAATGAAATGTTCTTCTGTTTGTGTTCTGTTTTGTCTTGTTCTCAAACGATAGGGCGTTTCGACCGGTTTGGGTCGGTTTAGCGACTGGTTCGGACCGAGCGAAATTCCTGTTCGTCACATTTGGTATCAGAGCTTTGGTTTACAGAGCTCGAGAACAAGACACATTAGAACCATACGAAAGAATTCATCAGATATTGGATTAGTAATATCCAATTAGAATTACTCGTTAGAGATAGGATCAGTAGTATCCTAGAACGAGTGTGAGGAGTATATTTTTCAAATGAAAACAATTTTGTTTTGAAATTTAGACCATTTTAAAACGTATTTGATTATTTATTTATTTTGAATATGGGCAATCGAGTATATATAGATTTCGCATATACGCGTCATGAACGTATATTCGAAGTTTTAATATACTGGATAGATATAGAATCACATTCTAGACATCCGGGGATAATTCTGGTGATGTGGCCACATCATCAGTATTTATATTCGTGTTTCGAAGGTGTGATTTTCTATATATTTCCATAGACTGGTGTGAGAACCAAAGCTTATATAGTTAGAACACATTGTTGTGATTTGTTATAAAAACATGATTTTTGTATATATGTATCAAAATTATGAATTTGAAACTCTAATTCACTAATTGATTGCTGTTTGTGTTGGTTATTTATTTGTTTGCTAATTTTTAACCATTTAGCCTAATATAATCAAATATTGAATTGTATTGATAATTGGTCGCATCTGCTTGCATATACATATACTTACATTGAACAGGTCATAGCAAGGAGGCTAGAGCCGAAAAATAAAATTTGTTTGCCCGACAAATAGGTACATGTTTACTACATAATTTCCTGTTTTGTTTGGGTGATGATGATTTTGTGAGCCTATTGGCTAGCCGCTTGGCTTTTTCTTTTTCTTTTTGAGATCTGAAGGACCGGGGAAGCTATTTGAAATTCCCCGATGCTCCCATTGCAGGGGAGGTTATGGCGAAATTTTTCGAAAATTTAGGGTGTTAGCCAAATTTTTGAAGTTTTGAAATTTCTCAGAAACTGAAAAGTTGGAGAATGGAAGCCAGATCGAATGTAGAGCTTATTAATCAAACCACTTTCGACTTTGTTCCTTTTCGGGGACGAAAAGTTTTAAGTGGGGGAGATTGTAATAACCCGAAAATGCGAGCCAGTTTGAAATTTTTATTTTGGCAATTTTAGCGAATTTTGAATATTTAAAATAGATTATTTTAAATAATATCGACGAGAAATTTATTTTGAATTGAATTCGACGTATATATTATATACGTCGTCGTTAGAATATAAATAATTATATATATAATTATTAATGGAATAGAAAATGGCGCGGTAGTTCGATAATTCGATTTCAAACTTCAATTGAATGTACCGGGTGCAAAACAATCCGGATTTTAATGAAACCAAAAACATTAGGATCTAATTGATGATATCTTTCTAACGGATGTAAGAAACTGAGATTTCACTTTAAAAATTGAGAGATATGTCCAGTTGAAAATTCTGAATAGTCGCTATGGAATTCAGGCCCTTAAAAATGGACATTTTGCAAATGACCTCGGATTTCGACGAAACCACTTTTGTTGGGTCCGTGATGTCAAGTTATTGCTAGGTTTCAAATTTCATAATTTTTCGAATCAATATGTGAGCGTGGCAAAGGAAAACGTGTTTTGACCATTTCAGTTGATTTTAATCGACTGGAAATTGGCCATTTTTCAAACGGTCTCAGAATTCGACGAAACTAGTTTTGTTAGGACCGTATCGTCAATACGAAGCTAGAAAATATTTTTCGAGAATTTTTAGAGTTAGTATGTGACCCCGGTAATTTGAAATGTACGTTTAAAATTCAATATAGTGATTTAAATGTAAAATTAACGGAAATTGATTCAAACGATCATATCAGCTTACGATACATATCCCATGGTGTTCGGAATGGGGGTGAAACGCTATGGGCGACAGTCGGTGGACCTCGTTTAGAGGTCGTATGTAAAAGTCAACTTTTTAATAATTAAATAATAAAATAAAAAAAAAAAATAAACCCCTTTCCTCCTTATTACCCAGGCCCCCCCCCCCCCCCGTTATTTTCAGAAATCAAGATCGAAAAGAAAAAAAAAAAAAAAAGAAGGAAAAAATAATGAAAGGGGGGCGCGGTGGAGCCGCCACCCACCACCGCTCGTCGGCGGTCAGGACCCCACCGCCGCCGCTGATTCGAGCGCTCCCCCCCCCCTTCTTCTTCCCGTCCGCCTGTCCTCCTCCTCCACGTCAAATCGAACGACCCCTAACCGGCCACCCTCCCCACGACGACGACGCCGACCCCCTGACGAACCCAACCGCATCCTCCTCCGCCAGCGCCTCCAGCCCCCTTTCCAGCCACCAGCGACAACTCCGACCCCCCCCTGCGCTGACGTCAGCAACCGCCACCCGAGCCCCCTGTAAGTTTATATTTTTTTTTTTTCTTCTTTTCTTCTGATTTTTTTTTAATTACTTTAAACCTGATTTTTCTTATAGGATTTTGAATTTGTAAAAGTTAGGATTTTGAATTTGTAAAAGTTAGGATTTTTTAATTTATAAAAGTTAGAATTTTTAATTTATAAAAGTTAGAATTTAGAATTTATAAAAGTTTAGATTTTGTATTAGGAAAATATGATCTTTATATTTGTAGAAAAATAAAAATGAGAATTTAAAAAGGTGAAATCTTTGAATTTAAAAAGGTGAAATCTTTGAATTTAAAAAGGTGAAATCTTTGAATTTAAAAAGGTGAAATCTTTGAATTTAAAAAGGTGAAATCTTTGAATTTAAAAAGGTGAAATCTTTCTTTATAGTTGAAAAGGCGAGTCTTTACTATATAGAATAACGATGTAAAAATAGAATTTTTATCTATATAGTAGCGGTAGAAAAATAGCATTTTTATCCATATAGCGTCAAAGTAAAAATGTGATTTTTATATATTGAACTTCGAAGTAAAAATATGATTTTTATATATTGAATAGCATAGTAAAAATTCGATTTTTAAATATATGAAGTGATTATAAAAAAATATGTTTTTAAATCGAAAACGAACAAATAAAAATGTGATTTTTTATTTTAAAAGATATCAAAATATAAAAATGTGATTTTTATGTATATAGTGACTACGGGCAACGAAGATGACGAAGATGGGATAACGAAGAAGATTTCTATTAATGAAGTGCCGTGGAGCTAGGATAGCTTTCGGTGAGAACTTCTCACTCTTAATTCTCTTTTTCTAGATATATATATATATATACTAGGATGCAGACGGTGCTTATTAGAAGCACCCGACACCCGTCCACATACCATGGACTTGTTTGTTTGGATGTTTGGTGATTGATTGAGATATTGGTTTGAATGTGGTTTGTGGTGTGAAAAATCGAATCGATAAATTGGTTAGGATTAGACGTGCGCCGTTATAAGGCGAAGGAGTAAGACTAGGTTAGACTCTTACTCCAAATTTTGTGGTTTGCATAACGAAAGTGATTTGATTGATGTGTGAATGGCGTGGGCCTTCACTAGACCGGGGATAAGGCTAGGCCTCGTCCCGTTCCTAGTATCGTGCCGTTATGCCGCCGAAATTTTCTAGAATATGTTAGAAAAATAAAAATATCATTTTTATTGTGTAAATGAAATGAATAGAAATTCAAGTGTTGAAATAGAATATTTTATCGTTAAAAATAATTTTTAACGTGAAAGTGAATAAATAAAATATTTATAAACAAATCGGCCGATTTGTTTATATACACTGATTTGACTGATATTGATTGGGTCGATAAATTTTACACATCGCCCAACTGCACAAATAAAATCTGTGTTTGATTGTTTGAAACCCCACACGGGTGTTGGGATGAAATTTGAAGTTCACTCATCCTGATTGATCAAATATGTCGATCGATTGATTGACAGGCTGTTATAAGCGTTAGATATCGATATTTGATGCTTATACAGTGTAGTGCACTTTGGTTGATGGTTGATTATTTTTCGACGCTATTATATACATGTGTTGTATGGAATTCATATAATTAACGTTATATGGTGATTGATTGGGCCTCATTCCAATTGGGAAAATAAGGAATATTATAAAAGAAAATTCATGTGTTGAATATAAAAATAGTCATGTGTTGACGATGTGCATGTGTTGAGTGAAATATTTTATATAATCAAAATTACATCTTTATCACATTTAAAATTAGAACTACTTCCCAGTAGAAGTCTAATTGAAAATCAAACGATAGATACCATAGTTTTATAAAATATTTCACATAATAAAAATAGTGATGGGTTGACAGTACTCATGTGTTGAGATTAGTCGTGTGTTGAAAGAAATATAGGTTCATGTGTTGAATTGAATAGAAGTTTTTGAAATATATAAAGCCGTGTGGATTAGAGATGCGCTATTTTGACGTGAACGATATTTATATCGATTTTATTCGTTTTACAACGAATATTGAAAAGTGATTTCAAAACTAAATATTTTGAAATGAAATTCAATTGAATTAGATTAAAATTCGAATTGAATAGGAAGTGAATTTGAATTTGAATAAAATAGAAATGAATTGAATTGAAAACGATTTAGAAATGAATTGAATTGAAAACGATTTCGAAATGAATTGAATTGAAAACGATTTCGAAATGAATGGAATTGAAAATGAATTCAAATTGAATTGAAAGTGAATTGAAATGAATTCAAAGTGAATTTGAATTTGAATTGAATAGAAATGAATTTTAAAACGAATTTATAGAGAAGAATTCAATTTTGATTTGAATTGAAATGGAAGTTGAAATTGCTTTTGAAACGAATTCAAAACTATTTTTAAAATTCGTTTTAAAAGGAAATCGACGAAATATATATTATATATATTATATATATAATATAATGGCCTGAATAGAACGCGCCGCGCCGCGGCAGTTCGTGAATTTCGACCATTTATTTCAAACGGACATTGCGGGAGATCCGACCGTCGGATTCTCCTAAAACCGGAACCGTTGGGTTCGTATCGAAAAGAGCTTTCCAATGAGTATTAGAAATTTGAAATCTAACGGTTGGATTTGGAATTATGTCCAAATCAAATTCGAAAAAGGTCGCTGTAAGTGCAGTTCGATGGCCGTTGTTGGAAATCGACTGTACGGGCCTTGATAAAATTATTAAAAATATCTATAATTTGTGTAAAATTATAATATGTGAATTGGAAAGATTTGGGCTGGAAAATTCCACATTTGAAAAGGTAAAAATAGATTTTTATCGAAATGAACTAGTTTTGAACTAGAATTGAAATCAATTTATTTTTAAAATAAATAGGTTGAATTTGGAAGTGATTTTAAAAATAATCGATAATTTCCAATACGTGGATTGGAATGGAGTTGAATCGAAATTATCTTCGAGATATTTCGATGTTGGATTTCGTGACTATACAGATATTGTTATGGGAATTTGAAAGATATATTTTATATCGTTATTCCCAATACGATATTTGTTGGTTTCAGAATTTGGTATTGAATATAAGTCGATATATTTTCTATTCAGAGCCTTGTATTTAATATCAAATGTGATTTGGGTTTGTCGTGAATCGTGTTTTGATGACATTGGTTCTTTAACCCAGTTAAAGGCAGGATATTGATTTTTGAAAAGATTAAAACTAAGTAGAGTTTTAATGAATCTTTAATTAGATTAAAATGTGAATTGATAATTTAAATTATCAAATCTGAAAGGTGATCGAGAGTGGAGTATCACCAGTTTTGCTCCAAAGCGATAGTTAAATCTTTAATTAGATTTGAACGTGAAATGGTAATTAATTTTACCGATAACACCGTGGTGTTAGATATGGAGTATCACCAGTTTTGCTCCATGGGATATATAGGTTGGGATTGGGAAATAAAATAAATAATTACTTCGGTGTGGTTCGTTAATCCCGACTAGTTTGAAATGATATCCAAAGGAGGATTAAAGAATAAATTTAGAAGAATTTATCTTGGATAAAATTAATGGGAACCTTTCCCTAAGAATGTGATTTTGTGAATAAAAGAATATTCTGAATTGGAATGAGGCGTTTGTTGTGTTTGTGTAACATTCGTTTATTATATACGTGGGTTATTCAGAAAGGCCGGGTTTATACCCATTCTGAATAACCGATTCGACGAGATGTCGAAGATGAAGACGGTGGTTGAAGACCGGAAGTCTTCACATCGTTTGGGTGATTACTGATGATCTTGATTGGGCTGTACACCCAAGATGAGGGAAACAGTCGGTGATCGTCCAGACGTACTTGGAGATCGATGGATATGCGAGGAAAGTGCCTCCGGTTTCGTTCAGACCCAGAACGGACTTGTAAATGGACTGTGTGTCCGACATTGGATTTTAGTCCGTGCGATTGATTTCTGTTAAATATATATCTGCTTGGCGGCGGAGAATTTATTCTCTTGCTTAACGCCCTTCTCTGAGACGTACGAGCTCAGGGGTTATATATTGATGGATATCAAACGCATGGAGTGAATTGCCTGTGTGGCATGCCTAAGTGGCAATTGATCGAGGCTTCTGTTGAAAAGCAAAGTCTTGTGGTGATGATCAAAGCACAGCCTGTGTGGCACAGCTTTGTGTAACGTGAATTCGCGAGCCTCGCACCCCGGTTGTGAACCAAAAACGGGAGACGGACCTCAGGGAGGACTTGCGTTTCTTTCTAGTTAGAAGTGGCGTCAGTGGTTTTACACGCCCTGACGAGTTTGACTTATGTGGTTGTTGCTGTTGCGAGGCGCCTCGGTTATATCGGTTTCGGCCGATGCATTCTGGTCGGCAGACGGACCAGACTTACACCCCATAGGGTGGGGAGACGTAGTGTTCAGGGTTTAAGTTTAATCCACATCGGTGGACCGGCCCTGTCGCTCCAAGGGTCGATGCGCTCTGACCCTGTGGCTCGGGCTAGAGAGTCACGAAAACGGTTGAGGACTATCTTTTGCCTCGGTTCATAGACGGAAATCCAATTTCCAAATACGTGACATGTGCGGTTTTATTTGTAGAACCTAGTATGGTGACATAGTGGGATGGGGCGCTCATGCCGCCTATGATTGATACTTATGATTTGAAGTTGTTTTATACACTATGCACTTACAATAGTATCAAATGATTTGTTTTAAACGTATCAAGCATTCTTGGCTATTATAAGGTAAAAACCCTATCCTCCGGCTTGCGTTGCATTGTGTGATGGGAACTGGGTCTTATAATAGCTTCATTTTTCTTTATTTAGCATTGCGCTGTTTGTTTTATGCACTGGTATTCTTGGGAGGAAACCCGTTCCGTGTTATACGGCGTGGTCCCTTGATTTACCTAATTTTAAAATAAAGATTAACTGTTTTAGTTCTCACACCAGTCACATGACTGACCTGGAGTTTATTGTTTTAACCTAAACTCTGGGTGCCCTTATTTTGACACGGGCAGCTAGTAGTTTTGGTTTTGCAGATTTATATTCACAGGATCCTGGTTTACAGCTGGAACGATATCCGGAAAGCTTTGTATCCGTATATCTCATTCTAGTTGTGTATTGTATTATTTTTCCGCTGCTAGGTATTTAAATGTAATCTAAATCTCTGATATTTCTGTGTAATATTCATTTATACTCTGTATATTCTTGTAATCTGATGCATTGTTGTAATAACAATGAAATGTTCTTCTGTTTGTGTTCTGTTTTGTCTTGTTCTCAAACGATAGGGCGTTTCGACCGGTTTGGGTCGGTTTAGCGACTGGTTCGGACCGAGCGAAATTCCTGTTCGTCACAACGCGACTGAAAGCGGCTCGCGTCTTCGATGAGGGAGCAGGCGGAGGGAAGAAGAGGGGGGGAGAAGATCGGTCATCGGCGGCGGAGGTAGCGCCCCCTGCGGTGGCGATGCGAGGGAGGATCGCGATTTCCCCTTTTGTATATATATATATATATATATATATATATCTTTACTGAGGTCGGCGGGTTTGAAAATTGAGAGGAGAGAGAGAGTATAAGGGTGAGGTTAGGTTTTAGTTTATTTAATTATTAATTTAATTTCCACCAAGCGTTGACTTTTCATCCGAACCCCGATTCGAGCCCAACGACTGTCGGCCCTAGCGTATTACCTCCATCCCGAACACAATGGGATATGCTGTGTTAGTCAATTCGGCCGATTCGATCAGTTTCCCTTGAATTTAAAATATAAATC
Source organism: Allium sativum (assembly GCA_030737875.1). Taxonomy (NCBI): domain Eukaryota; kingdom Viridiplantae; phylum Streptophyta; class Magnoliopsida; order Asparagales; family Amaryllidaceae; genus Allium; species Allium sativum. The sequence goes on from JASFAX010000195.1 coordinate 68,488, forward strand.
TTTATATATTCAATTTGAACGCACATTTTAATTTACCGGGACCACATACTAACTAGAAAAATTCCAGAAAAATAATTTCTAGCTTCGTATTGACGATACGGTCTTAACAAAACAAATTTCGTCAAATTCTGAGACCGTTTGAAAAATGGTCAATTTCTGGTTGACCTGAATCGACTAAAACTGTAAAAACACGTTTAACTGTGCCACGCTCACATATTGATTCAGAAAATTATGAAATTTGGAATCTAGCAATCACGTGACATCACGGACCCAACAAAAGTGGTTTCGTCGAAATCCGAGGTCGTTTGCAAAATGGCTATTTTTAAGGGCCTGAATTCCATAGCGACTATTCAGAATTTTCAAATGGACATATCTTTTGATTTCCGCTATGAAATTTTGATTCTCCGGATACGTTGGAAAGATATTCTCAATTCGATCCTAATGTTTTTGGTTTCACTAAAATCCGGATTATTTTGCACCCGTTATGTTTAATTGAATTTTGAAATCGAAATATCGAACTACAGCGCCATTTTCAATTCTATTTATAATTATATATAATTATTTATATTCTAACGACGACGCGTATAAATATATACGTTCTAAATATATTCAAAATAAATTTCTCGTTGTTATTATTTAAAATAATATATTTTAAATAATCAAAATTCGCTAAAATTGCCAAAATAAAAAATTTAAACTGGCCCAGATTTTCGGGTTGTCCCAATCTCCCCCACTTAAAAATTTTCGTCCCCGAAAAGGAACAAAGTCGAAAGTGGTTTGATTAATCAACTCTACGTTCGATCTGGCTTCTGTTCTCCAACTTTTCAGTTTCTGAGAATTTTCAAAAATTTGGCTAACACCCGGAATTTTCGAAAAATTTCGCCATAACCTCCCCTGCACCAGGAGCCATGGGAAAATCCCGAAATTTCCATATAGGCCTTCTGATCTCAAAAAGAAAAATAAAAAGCCGAGCGGCTAGCCAATAGGCTCATAAAATCATCATCAACCAAACAAAACAGTAAATTATGTAGTAAACATATACCTATTTGTCGCAAACAAATTTTATTCTCTGCTCTAGCCTCCTTGCTATGACCTGTTCAATGTAAGTTCATGTATATGCAAGCAAATCCGACCAAATTTCAATACAGTTCAATATTTGACCAATTTGGTTAAAGGTTCAACATTTAATTATTCAAACAATAATTAAACCACACAACCATCAATCAATTAGTGAATTATCATTTCAAATTCATAACTTTGATATATAGTCAAAAATCACATTTTTGATGCCAAATCATAACAATAGGCCCTATCTAATTTTGGTTCTCACACCAGTGAATAGGTGATATATAAATATCACACCTTCGACACTCGAACACTAATTCTGATGATGTAGCTACAATCATCAGAATCATCTTCGGGCGACTAGAGTGTGAATCTATATCTATCCAGTATATTAAAATTTCAAATACACGTTTGCAAGGTGTATATGCAAAATCTTTATATACTGGACTGTCCAAATCAATTTAAAATAAATAATCAAATACGAATAGTTGATTTAAATTTTCAAAACAAAATGGGTTTTCATTTTAAAAATATACTCTTCACACTCGTTCTAGGATACTACTGATCCCATCTCTAACGAGTCATTCTAATTGGATATTACTAATCAAATATCTGATGAATTCTTTCGTATGGTTCTAATGTGTCATGTTCTCTGCTTTGTAAACCAAAGCTCTGATACCAAATGTGAAAACAAGGAATTTCGCTCGATCCGAATCAGTCGCTAAACCGATCTAGACCGTTCGAAACACATGATTGTTTTGAGAACACGACAAAATAGAACGCAGACGGAAGAACATTTCATTGTATATTACAACAATGCATCAGAATACAAGAATATACAAAGTATAAATGAATATTACACAGAAATATCAGAGATTTAAATTACATTTAAATACATCGCAGCAGAAAATAATACAATATACAACTAGAAGAGATATACGGATACAAAGCTTTCCGGATATCGTTCCAGCTGTAAACCAGGATCCTGTGAATATAAATCTGCAAAACCAAAACTACTAGCTGCCCGTGTCAAAATAGGGGCACCCAGAGTTTAGGTTAAAACAATAAACTCCAGGTCAGTCATGGGACTGGTGTGAGAACTAAAACAGTTAATCTTTATTTTAAAGTTAGGTAAATCAAGGGACCACGCCGTATAACACGCAACGGGTTTCCTCCCAAGAATACCAGTGCATAAAACAACAGCGCAATCCTAAATAAAGAAAAATGAAGCTGTTATAAGACCCAGGTCCTATCACACAATGCAACGCAAGCCGGGGGATAGGGTTTTCCCTTATAACAACCAAAGAATGCTTGATACGTTTTAAAACAAATCATTCGATACTATTATAAGTGCATAGTCTATAAAACAACTTCAAATCATAAGTATCAATCATAGGCGGCATGGGTACCATATATCATGTCACCAAACTAGTTCTACAATTAAAACCGCAAAATCACGTATTTGGAAGTTGGATTTCCATCTATGAACCGAGGCAAAAGATAGTCCTCAACCGATTCGAGACGCTCTAGCCCGTGTCTCAGGATCAGAGCTCGAGTGACCCTTGGATCGTCAGGGCCGGTCCACCGATGTGGATTAAAATTCCTGAACACTACGTTTCCCCGCCCTTTGGGGCGTCAATGAGGCAACGAATGACTCCATCGGACCCGGATCGTCCGATCAAACCGAGGTGCCTCGCAATAGCAACAACCACACGGGTGAAAAGTATATGAATGTCAGGGCTGGTAGGTCACTGACACCATCCTAGCTAGAAGGAAACGCATGCCCTCCCTGAGGTCCTCTCCCGTTTTTGGTTCACAACCGGGGTGCGAGGCTCGCGAATTCACGTTACACAAAGCTGTGCTACACAGGCTGTGCTTTGATCATCACCACAAGACTTTGCTTTTCAACATAAGCCTCGATCAATTGCCACTTAGGCATGCCACACAGGCAATTCACTCTATGTGTTTGATATCCATCAGTATATAACCCCTGAGCTCGTACGTCTCGGAGAAGGGCGTTAAGCAAGAGAATAAATTCTCCACCGCCAAACAGATATATATTTAATAGAAATCAATCATACAGACTAAAATCCAATGTCAGACACACAGTCCATTTACAAGTCCATTTTGGGTCTGAACGAAACTGGAGGCACCTAGTACCTCGCATATCCATCGATCTCGAAGTACGTCTGGACGATCACCAACTGTTTCCATCTTCTTGGGTGTACAGCCCAATCAAGATCATCAGTAATTATCCAAACAACGTGAAGACCTCCGGTCTTTAACCACCGTCTTCATCTTCGACTTATCGTCGTATCAGTTATTCAGAATGGGATAAACCCGGTCTTCCCGAATAACTCGCGTATACTTTAAATAAGTGTTACACAAACACAACATATGCCTCATTCCAATTCATCAGTCACTAACCGTAAATTAATCAAGAGAATAATCCCCCAAATATTAACCCCGAAGGCCGAAACCAACATCAGATCAATATCCAGAAAACCATTCTGCTTGGCTAACCGACAGTTAGTTTCTAAATTTCACATTCATAGGGAAAGGTTCCCATTAATTTTATCAAAGATAAATTCCTTGAATTTATTCTTTAATCTTCTTTTGAATTTCGATTCAACTAGTCGGGATTAACGAACCTTACCGAAGTAATCATTTGTTTTAATTTCCCAATCCCAACCTATTCATCCCATGAAGTAAAACTGGTAATACTTCATATCTAACACCACAGTGTTATCGGTAAATTCAATTACCATTTCACGTTCAAATCTAATTAAAGATTCAACTATCGCCTGGAGTAAAACTGTGATACTCCATTCTCGATCTTTTCAATCTAATTAAATATTCATTAAAACTCCACTTGGTTTTAATCGTTAACTGGGTTAAAGAATTAGTGTCATTTAAAACACGGTTCACGATAAACCCAAAACCACATTCCATTAATTATCGGGTTAAAGAACGAGTGTTATCTAAAACACTGTCCACGATAAACCCAAAAATCAATATCAATTCAATTTCAATTAAATATTATTTAATTGGTACACTTCATTAAATCTAAATAAAAAGATTTAATCTTTTCTCAACTGGGTTCAAGAACAGTGTTAGTCAAGACACCATTCACGACAAACCCAAATCACATTTGATATTAAATACAAGGCTCTGAATAGAAAATATATCGGCTTATATTCAATATCAAATTCTACGACCAACAGATATCGTATTGGAAATAACGATATATATATATATATATATATATCTTTCAAATTTCCATAACAACATCTGTATAATCACGAAATCCAACATCGAAATATTCCGAAGACAATTTCGATTCAAATCCATTCCAATGCAATCATTGGAAATTCTGGTTATTTTCAAAACCATTTCAAATTCAATTTATTTATTTAAAAATAAATAGAATTATAGTTCTAGTTCAAAACTAGCTTATTTCGATAAAAATCTATTTTTATCTTTTCAAATATGGAGTTTTTCATCCCAATTCTTTCTAAATCATTTCTTATGATTATACACAAATTATTACTATTTTGATAATTTTATCAAGGCCCGTACAGTCGATTTCCATCAACGGCCATCAAACTGTACTTATAGCGACCTTTTTCAAATTTGATTTGGACATAATTCCAAATCCAACCGTTAGATTTCAAATTTATAATATTCGTTAGAAATCTCTTTTCGATACGAACCCAACGGTTCCGGTTTCAGGAGAATCTAACAGTCGGATCTCCCGCAATAGCCATTCAAAGTCAATGGTCGAAATTCGCGAACTACCGCGGCGCGGCGCGTTCTATTCAGGCCATTATATTATATATATAATATATATAATATATACTTCGTCGATTTCAATTCAAAACGTGCTTTATAAATCGTTTTATATTCGTTTTCAAAACGGTTTCAACTTCGTATTCAATTTTAAATCAAAATTGAATATTCCAATATAAATTCATTTTAAATTCATTTCAAATTGATTCCAATTCAAATCGATTTTTAATTCAATTTCGATTCGTTTTCAATTAAATTTCGATTCGTATTCAATTTTATTAAATTTCAATTCGAATTCATTTTTATTCACATTCATTTGTATTCGAATTTCAAATCATTTCAGTGTATTTCAAATTTCAAATCAATTCAGTTTAATTCGAATTTCAATTCACTTTAAATATAATTCGAATTTCAATTCATTTCAATATAGTTCGAATTTCAAATCTATTCAATTTCAAATCTATTCAATATTCATTGAAGAATGAATAAAATCGATATAAATATCGTTCACGTCAAAATGGCGTCAATCAAACCAACACGGCTTCATATGTTTCTATTTTCAAATATTCTATTTCAAATATTACTATTTCAAATATTTTTATTTCAAATAATTTTATTTCAAATATTTCTATTCAAATATTTCTATTTCAAATATTTTTATTTCAAATATTCCTATTTCAAATATTTATATTCCAAATATTTCTATTTCAAATATTTCTATTTCAAATATTTTTGTTTCAAATATTTCTATTTCAAATATTTTTCTTTCAAAATTTTCTATTCAAATATTTCTATTCAAATATTTTTAATTCAAATAATTCTATTTCAAATATTTTTATTTTAAATTTTTTTTTTCGAAATTGGAATGAGGCCCAATCAATTCCCATATAATGTTAATTATATGGATTTTCTACAGTACATGTATACAATAACAACGATGAATAATCAACCATCATCCAAAGTGCATTCTACACTTTATAAGCATCAAATATAAATATTCAACGCTTATAACAGTCTGTCAATCAATCGATCGACATACAACTAAACTATCGGGACTAGTGTACTTCAAATATCATCCCAATACCTGTGTGGGGTTTCAAACAATCGACCACCGATTTTATTGGTGCAGTTGGGCGATGGGTAAAATTTATCGTCCCAATCAATATCAGTCAAATGTGTGTATATAAACAAATCGTCCGATTTGTTTATTTTTATTTCATTTCATATACATGTTAAAAATTCTATTTTTAACTATAAAATATTTTTAACTATATAAATATTTTATTTTATTTCACATCACATCACACAATCAACTACCATCAAAATCAAACAACAAAGCATACAAGCCGTCCATGGTCTATGGACGACGTGTGTCGGGTGCTACTAAACACCGTCTGCATCCTAGTATATATATATATATAACTAGAAAATTAAATCAAAGAGTGAGAAATTCTCACTGATTAGCTAATCAAATATCACGACTCTTCTTATGTAGAAATCTTCGTCGTTCTGCCTCTTGTCACTTTTCACTACCCGTATTCTCTACATATATAAAAATCACATTTTTATTTTGTTATTCAATATATAAAAATCGAATTTTTACTATGCTATTCAATATATAAAAATCGAATTTTTACTTTGCTATTCAATATATAAAAATCGAATTTTTACTTCGTTGTTCAATATATAAAAATCGGATATTTACAATGTTGTTCAACATATAAAAATCGAATTTTTACTACGTTGTTCAATATATAAAAATTGAATTTTTACTATGCTATTCAATATATAAAAATCGAATGTTTACTACGGTATTCAATATATAAAAATCGAATTTTTACTTCGCTATTCAATATATAAAAATCGAATTTTTACTTCGCTGTTCAATATATAAAAATCGAATTTTTACTTCGCTGTTCAATATATAAAAATCGAATTTTTACTACGCTGTTCAATATATAAAAATCGAATTTTTACTACGCTATTCAATATATAAAAATTGAATTTTTACTATGCTATTCAATATATAAAAATCGAATTTTTACTTCGCTATTCCATATATAAAAATCGAATTTTTACTATGCTATTCGATATATAAAAATCGAATTTTTACTATGCTATTCAATATATAAAAATTGAATTTTTACTTCGCTATTCAATATATAAAAATCGAATTTTTACTTCGCTATTCAATATATAAAAATCGAATTTTTACTTCGCTATTCAATATAAAAAAATCGAATTTTTACTTCGCTATTCAATATATAAAAATCGAATTTTTACTATGCTATTCAATATATAAAAATCGAATTTTTACTATGCTATTCAATATATAAAAATCGAATTTTTATATTCTATTCAATATATAAGAATCGAATTTTTATATTCTCTTCAATATATAAAAATCTAATTTTTATATTCTTTGCTATATAAAAATTAAATTTTCTACTCTATAAAAATTATATTTTTATTATGCTATAAGTATAAAAATCATATTTTTATTTCGTATTGCCTACATAAAAATCATATCTTTTTATTTCTAAAGTTCAAATCTTTTCAATTTTAAAATTACTAAAATTTTCAGTTTTTAACAAAGAAAAATCTTCAGTTTTTAATAAAGAAAATAATAAAAAAGAACAAACTTACAACTACAAGCGAAGGGGGCTTCCTACGCGAATGGGGTAGGAACAGCGACTGTGGCAGTCGCATTTGGATGGAGGTGACGTCCCTCAAGTGGTAGAATGGCGGGTTTGGGTGTATTAGGGTTAGGGTTGTGGTTTTTCGAATGGGAGGAGGAAGAGAGGGGCAGTGAAGGAAGGGGGAGGTGGCGCAGGCGAGGTGGAGGCCACTGGTGGCCAGCGCGATTCGGGGGGGGGGGGGGGTCCACGCGACTGAAAGGGGCTCGCGTCTTCGATGAGGGAGCAGGCGGAGGGAAGAAGAGGGGGGGAGAAGATCGGTCATCGGCGGCGGAGGTAGCGCGCCCTCCGGTGGCGGCGCGAGGGAGGATCGCGATTTCCCCTTTTGTATATATATATATATATATATATATATATATATATATATATATTTACTGAGGTCGGCGGGTTTGAAAATTGAGGGGAGAGAGAGAGTATAAGGGTGAGGTTAGGTTTAAGTTTATTTAATTATTAATTTAATTTCCACCAAGCGTTGACTTTTCATCCGAACCCCGATTCGAGCCCAATGACTGTCGTCCCTAGCGCATTACCCCCATCCTGAACACAATGGAATATGCTATGTTCGGCCGATTCGGTCAGTTTCCCTTGAATTTAAAATATAAATCTTTATATATTCAATTTGAACGCACATTTTAATTTACCGGGGCCACATACTAACTCGAAAAATTCCAGAAAAATAATTTCTAGCTTCGTATTGACGATACGGTCTTAACAAAACTAATTTCGTCAGATTCTGAGACCGTTTGAAAAATGGTCAATTTCTGGTCGACCTGAATTGACTAAAACTGTTAAAACACGATTAATTGTGCCACGCTCACATATTGATTCAGAAAATTATGAAATTTGGAATCTAAAAATCATTTGACATCACGGACCCAACAAAAGTGGTTTCGTCGAAATCCGAGGTCGTTTGCAAAATGGCTATTTTTAAGGGCCTGAATTCCATAGCGACTATTCATAATTTTCAATTGGACATATCTTTTGATTTCCGCTATGAAATTTTGATTTTCCAGATTCGTTGGAAATATATTCTCAATTCGATCCTAATGTTTTTGGTTTCACTAAAATCCGGATTATTTTGCACCTGGTATGTTTAATTGAAGTTTGAAATCGAATTATCGAACTACCGCGCCATTTTCAATTCTATTTATAATTATATATAATTATTTATATTCTAACGACGACGTGTATAAATATATACATACTAAATATATTCAAAATCAATTTCTCGTCGTTATTATTTAAAATAATCTATTTTAAATAATCAAAATTCGCTAAAATTGCCAAAATAAAAATTTTAAACTGGCCCAGATTTTCGGGTTGTTACAACCTAACAAGGCCCTATGATTGGCAATTTTTTCTGTTTTGGGACATGTTGGTTTTTTTGAATTTTTGACTTACCTTAGGACACAGACATTGGTTTACCTCATTGAGTTTTTTTTCTTAAGTTGGAAAACTTGTGTCCAACACCTAGGATGGTCACCTAAGAAGGTGCTTCTTCGGTGGGCTTAGCAATTTTAACTGTGGGACCTCTTTGTTTTTGCTTCCTCTTCAGTATTGGCTCCTAGGAGATGGACATCAATCCTTGCTACCGAATTTAACTCCGATTTTAAGGAATTCATGTTCTGTACCTGAGAGAACACTTCTTTGGGATTAGCAATGTTATCCGAGGGACAGATTGGTGATATTCCTGTATTTTCAATGAGGTCTGGTGGCAGTCCTTTGAATGAATGTTTGCCAAGCATTCAAAATACTCCATAATGAGAGGTGCATTCCTTCGTCTTGCTGTTTGTCTCAGAACAGCTTGTTCCCTCCGAGGCGATGTGTCTATTTCTTCCATTTGATCTTGGTTGATGTTTGTGATTCCCAAGCTGCTTCGTTTAGTGTGTGCCCTGGTATTTTTCGTTGTAGCCCCGATGTGTATGGCGGATTGCTTTTGCTATACCTACATTCCAAGAGATTATTCTCCTTTTAGCATGGACCAATAAGCATGTTATTCAAGTAGGCACATAATTAATTTCTAATGCACATAGTTTTTTTTTTGTAAGTAAACCACTGCTTAATACGGACATGGTGAATAATAAAGCAAGTTGAAAAAAAGTTTTAACAACAAGATAAAATCAGGGGAACAAGGTAAAGTAATGGGAGCTTTGGTTTAATGCTCCATTATTGAGATATTGGTAGTTGGTCCCTGTGATAAGCGTCCTCCTTGGATTGGTTTGAGCGCTTTCCTTTTTAAGGTGTACTGCCCCTTGTTTGAGAAGAGTCGGGATAATTCTTTTGATTTTGTACATACTGTTGCAACCGATCCTTCCTGATCAACCCCTCGATTACCGACTTCAAGTGCCTGCATCCATCGGTATCGTGTCCTGACTGTTTGTGGAACTGACAAAATTTTCCTGACTTCATGGCGACACTTTTGACGTGTCTTTGTTTCAAAACCGGATATCTCTCGGTGCCTTTAGTTGCCATGAAGATGTTTCCCACGGAATCGTTAAGGGGAGTGAATTCGGAGTTCTTGAAAAAGCGTAGCTTCTTTCTTGCTCGACTGTCTTCTTCTTCATTGCTCCTTTTTTGGTTATCCGAGTTGCTTTGCACCTTTCCATTCTTTTCTGCCTGTGCATTTCTTACTTCGGTACTTGCATATTTTTCGGCTTTGCTAAGTAACCGTTCGAGTGTACTTGGTTTCTTCTTCTAGAGCCATCGTCCTAGCTTGGTTTTCTTACATACGCTCCCTTTAAGAGCCATTAATATCATGTCGGGTTCGAGATTCTTGACTTTAGCCAATGCCATATCAAAGCGAGTGAGAAAAGCTTTGATGGGCTCTCTTGGTTTTGTCGTAGTCTGCTTAGCTCCGTAGCATCCCGAGTTTTGAATGCCTGGGATCTGAACTGCTAATTGAATAGCCTAGCCAAGGTCGCGAAATCATCCACAGATTGTAATGGCAGCTTTGTGAACCAAAGATGAGCCACAACTTCTAGATAAGTTGGGAAATATAAGCATTTGATTTCGTCAGTAGTGCATGCTCCATTCATGTACTGGTCGTATTTACACAGAAATACATTAGGGTCACTTGTCCCATCGTAGGGCTGCAATGATGGAGGCTCGAATCTTTGTTGGTTGTAACACCCCACATTTTTTTATGCAATTAAAAATGTGGAAATATGAATAAACATTATATGTATGAATAATTAAGAGAAAAACTAAATGAAGATAACATACAATTAAAATCAGTTCATACATTGAAGAAAGGGAAATAAATACGATGATAATGTATGTAACGGAAGAGACAGGAAATTAAAGACACTTAAATTAAATATCAGGAATTAAGGGAAAAGGGCTGTTCCATTGCTTTCGTCTCGGAATTCTGCATGAAATAGAGTCCAAGTTTTCGTAAATCGGACTTCATATGAAGAAGTTATGACCTCTAGAAGATTCAACAAAAATTCAGAAAATAAAACAGCTCAGAATTCAGTTCAAAATTCGAAACAGGACCCAGAGGCGGGCTGGGCGGGAAATTTCCCGCCTAGGGACCAGGTCGACAATAGGGTCGACCTGGGGGTCGACCTGACCCAAAACAGGTCGACCATAGTGTCGACCTGGGGGTCGACCTGGCTCCCTGGCCAGGTCGACCTGATGGTCGGGCCTGGTGTGTCTAGTGCGATTTTGGGTCCTGTGACGTTTTTGACGGTTCAGATCAGTTCTAGGGTAATCTAAAGGCTCTAAATAACTTCCTACACCTATAAATAAGTATGTAAACTAACCCTAATTCATTAGAAATTATCTATGACACCATTATGCCGCCAAACTCTCTCTTAAAACCTAGCCACCGCCTCTAAAACAAATCTCAAGTATTCATCAACCCTTCAAATAAAGATTAGAACTTCAACAACAATCAATTAGAGAAATTTATCAACACCAATTCAAGTTCTGCATCAATAATCAAATAAGAAGATTAAATCAGCGTTCTACATCAAAAGCAAATCATTTATTTCTTCAATCCAGTAAAGGTGAGTGGTTTAAAATACAGTTGTTGTATAATTATGCCTCTATCGTTCACTATTCCCCATGATGAATATAATGAATATGATGATAATTTAATGAAATCAGTTATTTTATTTATGTTTGCGATTGGGTTCTCTCCTTTTTATTCTTTTCAATTTTTATTTTTATAGTTAGGCTGTCTCGAGCCTACGTCAATCATGAATTTATGCGTTGTAAGCGTGAATGAGAAATTTAAAAGGGAAAAGGGGTTATGTGGAAATAATATGGGCTGGAAGGTTTTGTATATGATTTGAAATAGAATTATGGGCATAATTATATTGTAATGGTGAATTTGTGTAAGCTTGACATAATTGTGATTGGATATGGAATCGGGATAATTTAGTATGAATAACATGAAATTTGTAAATTTGCCTATAATTGGAATTTTATAATTGGGACTAATTAATATGTAATTAGTAGGATTAATGACAAGTTGGAATAGGCAAAATTGTAAACATGACTATATGTTGAATTAGAAACACATGACATGAAAATTTGGGGTTTGGGTAAAATACGATGTTAATGAACCTTTGACACGAGGTTAGATGCAATTGTAGTGTAAGACTGCCCGGAACCGCCCGGCAAATCCAGCTACCATAATTGGACGTCTAATGTGAGAGGTCAAAGGCAAGAACTATAGGCGTAACGGTTGGTGACACGGGGTTAGACTCGTTTTGTGGTGTACGACTGCCCGGAACCGCCCAACAAATCTAGCAGCCACAAAGTGTTCGGTCTAATATGGGAGGTCATGCACCGTTTGTCATAGGGAATGAATTAAGGAAGACCAACCCTAATAAGACATGGGTATGATTAAAGGGTTAGGTGGGGTGACATGTAAATTATGACATGTAAATTATGACATGTAAATATGGACCTAACCGAAATAGGATAAGATATGTAAGACATGACTAATATGGACTTAACCGTGGTAAGTATATGATGTAGAACATGACTAATGTAGACTTAACCATAGTAATGCATGCGTAAGACATGGAAACCATGATAAAAGGGGTTAAGTGGGACATGGGTGATATGAGATACATAAATAAATGAATGCTTAACCAAATGGGACTCGTAATGGTATCACAAATCAATTGAATTAAGTAAAGTTAAAGTAACAGGTTAAAGAAATGGAAGGGTTAAGTAAATTTAAATTAATAACAGAATATGGTGAATGGTAAATAACCTATTATGGATGAATTTGAATAAGAAAAAGGAAGAATAATAGGTTAGACTTGTCCTAGGGAGAAGTGGAAAGTATAACTTATGGAATAAGATAAGTTACAAGAAACGATAGAGGAAAATAAGATAACTTATATGTGAAGATATACTTAATTATAAATTAAGTGGTTTGGGAAGGAGAAATATGAAATTTAAGATGATATAAGTTATATGAATGGAAAAGAAGTAAATTAAAATCATATATGTTGGTTGGGCTGAGTAATTCTCTGGGTGCCAGTCTGATGTTGATTTCGCTCTTCGGGGCTGGTGTTTGGGGGGTTATTCTTCTAATTAGTATATATGTGGGATAAGGTATACTTAACTATGAATTAAGTATAACATGTTGTTGTAACCCAAAAAGGGGAATAATTTATGAAATTGGAAAATAACATGTGATGGGCTTATTAATGGACTTAAATGGATTAAGTATAAATTGAGTTAATAACCAAGTGTAACTTGGTAAATTTGAAAAGGAAGTAAATGTGAATAAAGAATAACCAAGTTAAATGTAGAAACTGACGAAGAGACACAAACGTGTATGAAGATGATTAGTCATAGGGTCTAATGACATATAAAAATTAAGGCGATTGGGGCAGTCTGTACGTTGTAGGATGAATAACCCAATGAGGTAGATCATCACGGTGTCATAAGGCACGAGGGGAGCACACATTCGTTATTTTGGCGGCTCCAACGGACTGGAAGGAGAAGCACGCGGCTTCCTAAGACGTTTAAGGTGCTCCTAGTAGTCCTCTGTGTGGTGGCAGATGTTTCAGGCTATCCCCGTAGAGGTTGGGTCTGCGCGTAACTACTAGTTGGGTGGGCCTTGACTGCAAGAATAGCTGGCAGTCAGAATGCTGTTCGAGGTGAGGGAAAAGGTGATTCGGCAGCTGCCTCAACGGAGGTGGAGGGTTAGGACCAACAAGGATAGTAGGTCGTCAAGTGCCTGTCACCACAGCCAGTAGGATGCGGAAAGACTAGAGCTAGACTCAATATACCATTAACCATTCACTATCGTGGGATGGTGGTTGAGGGGAGACGCCACATGGATGTTTAGATTGGTTGTTTATGAGCTTGTCGCCTAGCTCTCGTAGTCTTTACTAGTTATGGGAGGGGCCGAGGTGGGGCCATAGCCACCATAGAAAACAGACCCTAGGGATATTTGTGTGGGAGGCTCTTAAAGGCGAGCCTTGCACAAATATAAGGAAATCTCCCTACCGAGTTCTGTGTTTCTTGTATAGCCCTGCCACGGAACTCGGGCACGCACACACGATGGGTGTGTGGGTTCGGTAATGAATACATTGGATAATACGTACGTGGGAGAGTCTAGATATAACCATGTCCGCTCTGGGTAGCGTATCATTGACTGGTGGGCATTATTCGATAACGGCAGTCAATATACTTACGTAACTAGAGTGATCCTATGTGGAAGAAGTGTTGTATTATATACAAAAGGAATGTACTTTACTATGACATAGGACGGGGGACTGCGTATATCACTGCGAGGATACGGTGGAGACCGTGCGAGTGGGGTACACGGGGTGTACTTCAGTTTGGGGTTAGCTACATATACATGGTATTAGGTTAATCTACAAGGGGTAGATGGGTGCAGCGTGCGTGTAAGCCTTGAGTGCTAATAACACGAATAACCTAATAAAAATAAAAATGTAATAGAACGGTATATGTAGGATTATCCAAGAAGTGCATTTTAAATTCACTCACACAGAACTTATGTTCTGACCCCCACCTTATAACATTCGCAGGTTAGAATCAGGACGTAGACTTATAGCTTTGGGGATACTGGTTTAGCAGTATTGTAAATAAGGTAAGCTATGTTTTAAATATAATATATTTTATTCCTTCATCTGTGAGGTGTTTTCCGAACTAGGACTTATTTCTTGTCTCTGTCTTTTTCTATAGGATACCAGAGCAACCAACTCGAGTTTCGAGGGATTGGATTTTTGAAAAAAAATCGGTCTGTCGGAATTTGGGTTGTTACATTTGGTATCAGAGCATAGGTTTACGATTCCTATATAGATAATGAGAGAGCATATTTTATTTTTGAAAATATAAACATATTATATATAAACCTAGATCCATAAGGTAGCCCACTAGGAGGAAAGTGTAAAATATGGAAAGAAATGGGATATATGTTTTGTACACTAAAGGAATGAACATAGAAATTTTAAGGCCTTTAGGTGGTTTGGGTGGAAGGTGTACAATATGTTTTATAGAAAGACGAATCCCATATGATAATAATTGAAATGTTAGTATTAGTGGGTTCAGAAGTGAAACCTTATAAATTAGAAAAAG